>JXWZ01011210.1:0-14882 GCA_000956215.1 Anopheles farauti No. 4
ACAGAATCCAATCTTCGAAACGTCGCAAGCGAACGGGAAACCAGCAGCATCACTTACACGGTACGCGGGAATAGCGTCAAACAAACAAACCGGCAGCCCGAAGTGGTAGCCTTCGTCTGTTGCGCGACAAGAAAATCCTTAAACATCAATCAATCAGGCACGCGTATCCCACCCGCCCACAGCCGGCCCTTATCTCGGAGGTGGCCGCCCGCAGAGCCAGTTTGTCACCCACCCGAACGCCTCAAGGTGAATACATTTTACCCGAACAATTCATCCGAATCACGCGAAATCCTTTCGCTCTTTTCCGTTTCCGACCCGTCACCGACCCATGAATAAACGGCGAAAATGCGTGACGGAAGTAGTATTGTTGGGCGTTTTTTTCTAATTCTTCTTTTTTGTGCTACTCGTAGTCGAGAGTGCAAAAGAGATGCCATGACTCAAGTTATTACAACCAAAATTGCTATGGTTTTTCTATTCACGAGCATGGAAACACGTATGAAATGGGGTGGTAAGTATTTTTAATATATTAAAACATTCTAACTAATATTTTGACTAACACTTATAGAAAAAAAAAAGAAATGTCAAATAATAATTTAAAAAGTAGTAAAAAATAGAAAAACATTGCTGCAACAGTAGCTGTCACCGCTCAGGTGCTTAGGTTGAATTGAATTTCTTTGAGATTAAAATAAAAAATAAACATCTACGAACGCTTTTTGCTCCAAAAATATCTGAACCCTGTCCCAGGCTGCACTGGAGATAGTCACCGTAGGTGGAACAACAAGCACATGTGAACTGCAAGCAACACCGAGAGCATCTTAAAGTAGTAGTAGTAGTAGCTGCTGTACGAGATAAAAGCCTTTCACACGCCGGTTGGTGCCGAGATGGCCCCGATGGAAGAAATGTCAACCCGTGATTGTGTATATGTGCGGAACAAAACACCCAAGCTACCGACGAGCGATATCGCCGTCCTCGTCGTTAGACCGGTGGTAGCATTTTTTTCTTCTTCTTTTGTTGGACTGGTGCACAAGGCACGGCCGAGCTACACGTCGCTGATGAGACACCGGACGTGATCAAGAAAATATTTGTACCCAAAAGATATGGGTCAAATCGGTGCGGATTTCGGTCCGATTTGGGTCCGGCAAAGCATGAAGCGGGAAAGGTCATGGTCGTGGAGGCGCATAAAAAAAAGCGTAGATAAGCAATCAGGAAGGATTAGACGATGATGGTTTCTTTTATTATTTTTTTTTTCTCGGAAAACTCAGTACACCGAAACCGGCTAGCTTGTAGTGGATTTTTGGTAGCGGAGTTTATCTTTCGTATAACAGCAAACACTTACGCAAGTGTGGCTCATGGTTAGAAGTTGCATGCTGTATCTCAAGTTGGAAGTTGCTGAGTTGCTGTCTTTTTCCCCCTACCGTCCGAGGTTATTAGAGCAACGTTCGGAGATTAATGTCCCCGATCAAATCCCGGCCAGCTCATATTCGGTTGCACCAAAGTTTCGGGCCATCGACGAGTTTTCCGATTCCGGGAAAGTTTCCGAGCAGTATTTAAGTAGCGATTCTAATCTGTTCGGAGCAAAGTGCGGGGGGTTATTTTAGGTCCCAGAGTTTCTACTCAATAAAAGTAGTACGATTGTCTGAAGACTCGTACTTCAGGCCCAATGCTGCCGGAGTTTGCTTCCATCTGTCAAAAGTGCCACGAGAAGAGCCTCAAACCCACATGCGACGATGCTTAAATTACCACCACACGCGTAAGTGACGATTTTTGCGTTGAGCGTTCCAACGAAACCGCACAAGTGCCGATCGGTTCGGGTGGAAAGTGAGACGAATTTCGTGAGTGTGGGTGTGTGCGATTGCTTTCAGGTGTTTTTAACGGCACCAAATCGAATCCATCCCACACCGAGTACGTTAAGCTGCGTGTGGCACACATGAAACAACACCGTGTTTTTTTTTTTTCGTTCGGAAAATGGAATATCGGTTCGCAAAGCGAGCACCTTCGGCAGGAAGCCAATTCGAGACCCAGATCAGTGTTTAATAATAGTTTTTTTTTTATTGTTTTAGCGCAGGGTACGAACATAACAAACCGCTGACTGACTCATGAACTGTTTGCATACTGTTGCGAGCAATGGACTAAACTTTTTTTGTTCGGAATACCCGCTGACACTTTGAAAAACTTGATTTGTAGAATAATTTTGCCACGGTAAAAATAAACCCTGTACAACCTTATTGGGCGTACACTTGGGTGGCTTGAAAAAAACCAGCCCTCTCTGTCTCCTTCTGTTATTTCCTAGCACACTCCCGAACCCACCGTAGTCTCGAGTGTTTTTCTTCCAGCGATCGTTTCCCACACTCTTATCGCTGTTTTACGGGTATTCGATATTGGTGCACGGGGTTTTCTTTCCCGGTACGCCAACATGGTTCGCTTCAGTACAACACGGGGTAGGTGGTAGCCCGATTCTCGGAGAAACCACCTGGTAAAGCATCCTACGAAAGCGTGAATATCAACTGGTTAAATATCAAACGCGTATACAATCGGTCCACTAGCTTAAAAAAAACCATAACTCCCTGCATGGAGCGAATATGATGCACACAAAATCAATGATCTGTCTTTTCATCTGCTGCAAACAACCGGCCAAACAGATCCTGAGCCTCCTACGGGCGATTGGTGATAGCACCTAGAGCTAGAGGTTGCAATAGAGAAGCCAGCAAAAACGAAACGAAATCCAAATTCGACCGTACCGAAACGATGGAAGTGCGAGAGAAAGAGCAACGATGAAAAAAAAAGGAACGAACGTGCTTTCTTTTCGGCGTCCGGCAATTGGGTCTCCGCAGAGCCGAGTGGAGACCATTTATCACACTCATCAACGAACGAGCCTACACTTCCATCCGTATCGTACACCTGCTTTACCTATCATGACAGCAGCGTCTCGCTGCTGCACAACGAGACTCGTTTCACCGAGAGATAAGCACCTGCGTGTGTGTATGTGTGTTGCCGTTGCCGAATATATTGCCGGTAAAGAACACCCGGAGAACCCGGCAAGAACCCTTGCCCGTGTGGCGAAAAGAACATTCGGTAACAGCGTGGTATGTGTGCGGATTTTATTTCTTTTCCTTTTTTTTGGGCTGCTACTCAAAAACCCGAATGCCAGGTGACGGGCCACCGGGAGAAAGCAGATAGGTTAGAAGAAACGAGTGTCAAGAACGGTTCTGACACTTGTGTCGCTGCACGTGTATCGCCACAGTGACGAACACGCAAAATGTACACTCGACTCGGTGTGACTTTTGCGTTTTGAAAAAAAAAATAATAATAATATAATAATCTTCGTTCTGCCACTTAAAAAGGCCAAACTCGGCTCGTAATATTTAATTAAACCATACAAATCTGTTCGCAAAGTTCCATGGCAACGTTTTGTTTTCATCCTCGTACTAAAGGCCCACTCACTTGTTTATCAGGAAAACCAATCAAACTGCGAATGTTTTTAAGGCTTCCTTCTTGATCTTTTCCTCGACGTCAAAGTGGGCGCATGAACAATACCTGAAACAACGAAAGCCACGGTTTTGTTTTTTCTTTTTGGTTTTTTTCGTTCCGCACTGTATCGGAGTGTGCAGGACCGGTGAGAACGACCCGGGGTGTATCTCTGCTGCTGCTGCTGCTGATGTCGTACGGATGGAGTTTTTACGAGGCACCAGTACCGGCGGTGCGTGTGCCGGTGGCAGGCAAATTAAGTTGAGATATTTACGGACGAGAAAACGGCGCTGTGTCGCTGCTAGTTGGGTACTCTTCCGGCTTGCCGAGTGCTGTCAGCGGGGCGGACGAGATTTTGGAGACTAGATTTTACCAGCACAACACACGGAGACAAGAAAAAGCGCACACACACACACTGTGTGACGATAGTTGGTGACGACCCTAACGGAGAACGACCGGAACTTACCGGGGAAGGATCTGACCAACAACCAAGAACAAACCAAAGGAAGAAGAAGAAAAAACCCAAACTAAACAAGAACAAGAAGGAGTGAAACTGAAAAGGACATTGACGTTGATGGTTATTAGCAAACTTTATTTTTTGACCAGCCGATTACAGCCCGAGAGCGCTCGGAAAGATTCTTTACGGTGGGTGTTAGTGAGTAGGGATAATATAACGTAAAGCAGACATACAGTGGGAAGCGGCATTTCGCTTCCCAGTGAACCGAAAAAACAGGGCACGGGAGTGTTGCGGGGTTTGGTTTCCGCACGGGAAGTTTGGCCATCTCCAAGTGTCCAAGTGTTTGGAGGCGCGCGTGGAACGTCCCAGGACGTGCTGCTCGAACCGATACCGAGCACCGATAACCGATGGACCGGGCCGGAATCGCACTAGGACAGTCGGTAACCCAGCTGCTAACGCTTGCAGTCCCTCACACACGCGCTTGTTCTGGTTTAATTAAATCTAACGTTAATTTAATTTTGAGCTACTAGTATTACACCAAGCAGGGGACCAGATTTTTTTTTCAACACACACTCACACGATGGGGTGAAGGGAGAGACACTGTTTGGAGTGCGAGAATTTTTTTTTTTTTTTTGGGTGCGGTGGGGGTGCAGCACATAACAATGAGGCCGTTTTGCCTGGTGGCATCCGGCGAGTTAGGAGTTGTGGTGGATGGAGGAACGTTGGCGCCGGGAGTAGTACTTGAGCGTGCGGCGTCCACGATACGGTGGCTCGACGGTTTTTACCAGCTCGGATGAGGAGAAGTAGGTCATCTCCACATCCTCGGCTCTAGCAGCGCCGGTGGCCTCCCGTCCCGGGTACGGTGGTGGCGGACTTCCGGCGCTGCTGGAGGCGCCCGCAGCGCCCGCCGAGACGTTGGACTCGTCCTTGGGACCGGGGACGTCCTGGGCCGTCAGCGTTCGGCGACCGGTCGGTGGACGGGTGGCCACCTGCTTATGCGGCAGGTTGCTGATCACCTGCTCGACGACGCTCGCCATCGCCGGACGTCCGGCAGCGCTCGCACCGTCGGTCGCATCCGTCGGCGATAGTTTGATATGCTTCTTTTGTGGTTCCATCGCGTAGCGCTTCCTCAGCTCGTCACCGGATGCGGGTAGCAGCGCGCGGTAGATGTTCTCGAGGATCTGATCGTGCGTTCGCTCGACCGGGGCGGAGATGGATCTGCCCAACGCTGCCGGTGGGGCGGGTTCGCTGGTTTCACTTGGACCGGAGAGTGTCGAGAGTGTTCCGGACGTCGAGGAGGAGCTCGTACTCGATGTGCTGTTGATCGCGGTCGGTGCTTCAAGTTGGTTGTTGCACTGCACTGGTTCGCTGCCGGCTGCACACTGGAAAGTCGGTGCACTCTGGACGGCCGTCGAAGGGTTCGCGATGCTACCGCCACCGTCGCCGGATGCTGCCGACCGTCGCCGCTCCTCCAGCAGTGACGCTCGGAACTGCTCGAGCGCTTGCGTATCGTAATGACCGCTGGCGGTGTCCGCCGAATATCGGCGTCCCCACCATCCGGTGCGCCATATGTTTGGACAGCCGCGCTTACCGGACCGGCGCGGGTTTGGCGACCGGGAATGCGTTGGTGAGGCTGGTTTGGTTTTTTTTTTTTCGTTGTTGTTGTTGGCATATGCCGAGGGAGAGAAGTGTGGAAGTTATGGCCGGTGTGTGAGTGTGCGCGCTCCAGATCAAGTGCGGATCCGAATATGTGACCACCGCCGGAACGGAGTAAGCAAGCGCCAATTGTAAAAGGTGAAAGGGTAATGCGGGAGAGAGAAAGAGAGAGAGAGAGGTATGCAATCATAGAAAAAGCGGAATATTGTTCACGCAAAACACAAGACGAGGAAAGCGACACGTGCAGGGGGTTTTTTTTTTACAGGAAAGTAAGGTTAGGCCAAGGTAGGCACCATAAAAGGCGTGAAGAATAGTTCACCGCTGCGCGGTGACATTATAGAAAATTAAATAATGAAAGCCACACACACGCACGCGCATACACCCAAATCCAAGCCATTTACATTTCGATGTTTGAATATGTACCTATATGCTAACGCGTCATGCCAGTGCGTGCAAATTGTTCCTACCTTCTCCGGTGGTTAGTAGAGCTAGCTTAACGTCCTGAGTGAACCTGATAAATATTCTTCCGCAGTAGGGTAAGTACACCAGTTTTAGACCGCTTAAATGAAACCAATGGTTCTAGCCTATCTGTTGCGGAGAAAAGGATAATTACTACCTACACCACAAGTTTCGCAACATTTCGATTGATGTTAGACGAAACATACGAATTTTTCAACAATTATTTTACATTTTCGTTCGGCATGCGGTCAGCACCGTTTTCGGCAGGTTTAGCGAAATAAGAGACAAGTTTATTAAAAATAACCAAGGTGGCATTTTTATGGAAGATAAACAAATTTCACCATTTTCACAAGGCATTTTAAATTTTTATTACGTTTTAAATAATTTTCTTTACCTTTTAAAGGATGTCGATAATAAAATAATTTAATTTATCATTTCATTTCATTTTTAAACGGGGTCAAAAATAACATGTAAATAATTTAACATAAAGAGAAAACTACAGTTAACATTGTTATTCGTATGCAGGTTTTTTAGATGAATATTATATACAGTCACGAATAAAAAAATATTACAAAAATTAAATTACGATTCAATTAATAGAACGCCACAGACCCGTAGAGCTAATGAGATTAGGCTCTCAGTGTGGCAACTGACTGCTGTAAAAACAAATGACAGCATTCATATGCCAAAAAAAAAAAACAATTTTATGAACTGAACGAATTTTTTAACGAATTTTGGCTCAAAAGTAAAAGTGAGTTTAGAATATTTTTCTTCCAATTGTAATATCGTTTCGAATTATTAAACACCAATATTCAGGTGGCCGAAAACTGGAACAAAAATAGTGTTTGCATGTTGGTACATTTTTCCGTGAAAACTTTATTACCGCTTGAAAACGAATACACAAGAAAATAGTGCGATAGTTTTTTTCTATCGTATACAATCTATTTCATAATTTGTACTGTCGTTTTTGAGAAAGATGGGAGATGTTTTTGCAAAACTGCTGCACTAAGTGGCCGTAGATTGGTAAATTTACGCTACATGTTTTACCTGTTACTCATCCGATACGTGCCGAATCACCGAACGGCCTTGAATCGCCACTTGCCGCTTTCCCCGAAACCGCAAAAAAAAAACTCATACACAAATAATACTGGGGGTCTGGGGGTCTGCACACCCGCGCAGCTTCCATTTCTTGCCCGGTTCAATGTTCCACGGCGCACGCAGCCAGCATGTATCCGCCCCAACCCCGGGGCCAGCTGTAGTGTGCGGAAAATTCGCCAAAATAATCGCCCTGCTACCAGCGTCAATAAATCAACAACAACAAGGCGAACGACCCTTGCATACCCTTGTACGGGTTGGGAAAGCGATTACCGCTTCGGCAATGATGACCGGCTGGTAGTTTGGATTAGTTTGCGCGCGTCGCGAAATTGCGCATCGCACAACGGCAGCTGCAGAACGCGAAACGCTTAGCGTAAATATTTAAATACCCAGCATTTAAGTGCGGTGTCGTTTCTGTTTTTTTTTTTTGTTATGCCCTGCAAGGACACAGAACATTCCTGCTGCATGCGATCATGCGTGCAGGAATGTGTGCCGCCGCTGACCGGATGATTGCAGCGACGAATTTTGCATCTAAACAATCGCATCGCTTCGGGCGCGCGTGATGCCACTTTTTTGGCTGTTTTCGTAAACATTTATGAGTGGCGCGCTGGTATTAGCTAATCGAGAGAAATATCTTCCGCAAATCTGTATAGCACAATAATTTAGTCGGTTTTTTTCACGTTAGAGCTTGCAATACGGTAAAAAAAAAATTAGTCGTCATAATATAGAAATTAAAACCAAAATAAAAAAGCAAGAATTAATGATAGAAGCGTCTTAATAGATACAGGACCCATCGCTTGAAAACGCTCGCACCTGGCGTGTGCAGGGGCCCAATCTATTTCTGCCGGATATCGGCCTCCCTTTACAAACTTCATCCCGTAAATCAATCGAATCGCCTCGATCGAACACTTACGCGCGCTAAGCGTGGTGCTAAGAGATGCGCACACAGTGCCATCATTCATCTCATCATCCCGCGCCCTCCCGCGAGCGGCCCACCACCCACAATTAGCACCAGCACCGAGCGCATTCGTAGAACGTAACCGCAATTAAAGATCCGCGCGCCCGTATCCTCCCCCACTGCCGCTGCCCGTGTTGGAAAAATGCACCCGACCAGCAGTCGAAAGAACGCGCTGGATGCACCTCAGACGTTCGCATTCTGCGTATGTTTGCTTACCGGCGGCTCCGATTTCGCACCGACCGCGAGGTGCGCTCGAATTACTGTTGATGGAAGCACCTTTTTTTTTGTTTAGTGTAGTGTTTGTGCGCGTCGGCCCACGGTCTAGACGGCGCAAGGATCACACGAGGGTTTGGTTTTAGGCGTACCGTGGGCACACACATGCCTGCAAACCTTTTCCGCTGGTGTAGGCGAAAAAAAAAATCCCGCAAAACAACGGCGCGTCTAAGGCGGCTTTCTGGCCAGTGCCGGCAGGTTTTGTTTGGTTTTGTCAGCGCATGATTGGGCGTGCTTGTTTGAATGTCCCATCGTCCCGTGACGGTACGCAACGCACTTTGCCCTATAGCCCAATCGAACTAATATTTACCGACGAAACAATCTGTTCTAAATCTGTAGAGACTCTGCTCCTACGCACGTAGAAACAAATTTCACCCAAAAGGTGAGCTCATTTTCTGGAAATTTTATTCTTGTAGTGTATTCTTGTTTTATTCTTGCAACACCACTCCAATGGCCGAAACTATTTCACGGGTCAGCTTTGTGCCCTTTCCGGATACTTCTCTGCCAACGGATGAAATATTGAAATTTCCTAAAAAAGAAATCATTACTAGGGTTACTTTCTTCGCAACAAACGAGCTATTTACCCAGCAGCGAACTATCCGCACTGCAAGATGGCGCCACTGGCAAGCCTAATGGCGCCTTTATCAGCAGAAGGAATCCAATACTTTCACACCGGAAGCTCCGGCTAGCAGTAGTTTGCAGTTTGCTATAATAAACCAAACAAAATCTGAACTTTAATCTCATTACGAACCAATTGCGAATCTGCGGATCAAACAACGATACGATGGTACGAAATTTCGCAACAACAAAAAAAAACACAGGAACAGGTTCGGCGAGGCTGAGCGATTTATAAAGTGTGACCACTTCACAAGTGCGGTTTTGGCTGGGGAGCCCATGAACCGGACAAACTTACCGTGTGACGTTAATGAAATTGTCGCATTTGCAAACCGCGTCCACTTGCTTTCCTTCTCGCCCTTTCTCTCTCTCTCTCTCACACACAAACACAAGCGCAAACAAAACTCTGACTTTTCTCCTTCTCCCGTAGCGAAAACGTAGCAAAAAAATCCCCCAGCACGGCTAGTTCAACCGTATCGATTACACATTTCGAATGATTTATCGACAAACACGTTCGAAAGCGCGCGCGTGTGGGTGTACACTTTTTTTTTTAACTTGCGTAAGCATTCGAACCGATTGTTCTGCTGCCGGAAAGGGGAGAGCAAACAATTGCAGGTAGTGGTGATTAATATGTGAGATTTTATATCGCACACTCCTTCATACATCATTTGGCTGTACGGTGTACGCTTGATCTTCGTACCGGATGACGAATCGGTATGACGGGTAGGGAACGGTGCGAGTGTGTTCGTTTGGTGCGGGTGGAACCAAAACTAAACCTAGTGTAGTATCAAATTCGCAGCGCAGTGGTCGGCAACTGGTGGGGCTCGTGGGAAACGTTTCGATCTTTTTATGATACAATCATCATTCTTTCTGTCTTAAACAATTTAAGTAAGTAAGTAAGTAAGTAAGCAAGCAAGTAAGTAAGATTTCAAACATGTGTTCATCTTTTGTTTAAGTTGACGAGAATATTTGTTTCAAGGCGACCAGCATTTGAAACTTTTTTAACAAGTTGTCAAACCCTGCACCAAGTTGTAGGACGGGGCAAGCGGGGGAAATAATTTCAAACAAACTAGCCTGATCCGATAGCACACAGGGTGTTGCGGTGCGGTTAATTGTCAAACACTTGGCAAAGTGGTGTGGGTTACTTTTTTCCGCTCCTCTCTCCATGCCCGATGCGTCAAATGGAGCCAAATACGCTTTCAAGTCCGTATAAAGCCAATATCATCTGCCCGTATTGTGGTTTCGGCATATGTATTTCCCTGCCACCGTTACCACCGAAACCAGTTTCACTGTGAGCGGACTCGAACGGAGCCGTACATTAATCAGCCAATAGGTGGTTTATTTTTTTTTTGTTGTATTGTTCATCCTGGTGGAAATGGTATTGAATTTATACCGGAATACTCGTCAAGTGTCAAATTAGACGTAATATAATGTGTCCATTTTTTGTTGTGTTATTGCTTTTAAATAAACCTGCAAGCGGGAAATGATGATGTTAAATATATCTTAGCGCATTATTTGCCCACTGAATCGTCTATTAAAACGTAATTAATGTATAAACACTGATGTTATTCTTCTGCTGACAATTTTCGTAACAATCCTGCTCGGCAAAACGATTACTCGCCTAGCGTTCGCAAATGATGAAACTAATTACTCGATAAAGCAACACAAAACAAAAAACAATCAACTTCCAATCATCCTGTACAGGGAAACACAAACGGACGCAAACATCGCAACAGTACAGTCGGTGGACGGAGCAGTACAGATAGTCCGAAAACAAACAAAATAAATACAACCAAAAAGTCACCAGCAACTGCCCGTCACCCGAAAAGCGCCCGAAACAAAAAAAAAGATGTAAATAAATAAAAACCAATTACTCGGTGGTGCAATAGGAGCAGGGGCACGAAATTGATATTTAAATTACATGTCATTTTTACACGGCACCGACAGGGAGTTTTCGGTTGTTTTTTTTTTTATTGCTTCCGAGAATTCATCGGTGCAATTCATCTCGGGCAGGGAGTGATTGCGAACGATGCGACGACCTGTCACTCGTGATGGTCATTATGATTTCCGGTGCGTTTTGTCGAATTCGTCCGATCAGTACCGATCGGTAGGATTTAAAACGGTGGTGGGTTTAATCGGGCAGCTTAACTTACGGGGCAGCACCGCCAGGAACCTCCTCGGGCAGGACGCGTTGATGGACGAAACGGGCGGACGCAGGTTTTGCTAGTTGCTCGCCGTTGATTGACGTTAAGGTTCGATCGCCGCTGGGCTAGCGAGACCGCAGCTCTCTTTTCGTTTTCTTTCGCAAATTTCCCCTTATCAAACCGGACGGTGTATTACAGGCACCGTCAGTTGGCACCTCGAGCTTCGTTTTTTTTTTTTGCCCAATTCCAAACAAACAAACACCGCACCGACTCACTCACCCCGCGGCACACACAAACAAATAAACACACGTGCGCGAGATCGTCTCCCGCGATCACAGCGCGGCACGATGATCCGATACGGCGATGCACTGCGAGGGTGGCCGCGTAACCTACAACATCATCATCTTCCCGTCGCCAGTGACGATCAGGCTGACCAAACAATGACTCATTTGCGTACAGTGCATATCCGAACACGTCAACTCCGTGACTCACCCTTTCGCGGCAAAAGGGTTTTCGTTTAATTATTGCAATTTTTCTTGCACGGAAAACTTCCACCGACACTAGGGGGGACCGCGCGTCGCAGCACGCTCCGTAGCGTACGAGAACTCGCAGTGACAGCCAAACGCCGTGGCGTTACGCGTGTATTCGTAGCACTGTCGCAAACCCACCCGCACACGCAAGCGAACGCCAACTGACAGCTCCGGTGCCGTACCGTGGCTGTTCGGTGCTCGTGCAAACAAAACCCGAAGTGCAGCCACCTGCCTGCCGGTGACAGGTGGCATCATAGAACGAGCCCGACGATGCGGTGTGGTGCGTGCGAGCGAGCGAGACCGAACTGCTCTAAACCCCGCGCCCGCCCCGGGTCCACACCCCGGCCCGCACCCGTGACGACACATTTTTAGGCACTTTTCGGGCGCTTTTAGATGCGTTTCGGGCGTAGACAGGCTGGTGGCAGCTTCTGCGCCGACGCGCCGGCTCGCCCGTTCCACCCGGTCGGGTGTTCCGAAATCCGCCCGAAATCCGGCGACTCCTCCGCGAACGGTGGAATCAAAACAAAACGGCTCGATAAACAACTGCTCCGTGCCGAGTGCAGCAGTTCCGTTGGGGACCAAAAAAGAAAGAAGAAAACCGAAAAGCGAAACTAAGAACGGAAGCGATGGTTGAAGTAAGGTTAGGGAGCAGCAACGACGAAAAACAAAACAAAAAAAAAACCCACACAATACGGTCCGGTGCAGAGTGTGCTTTAAACCGGAGGAGGTGGGTCTCCACCGGCGTAACGCTTGGTCGATCAAGCGTGTCACCCCGGGATCATCGAGCAGCAGAACGATTTCCATTTCACTGCACAGCCTCAACATGCGGCGAGGGAGAACACGTCCGGAGTGCGGAGAGTGTACCTGTCATATAGCTTCAGTGCACGCGCACCAAGAACATCGGGTTATAGTTTTCGTTATTCTACCTGCTCCGAACAGCTTCGGCTAGATTACAGCGCGGGTGTTCGATTAGTAACGACACGACTACACGGACTGTACAAGAGCCGACCGGCTTGAGAGATAAAGTGCGGTTACAGGAAGATGGATAAGTTCGCATACAAACACTCGCAAAACAGTGACGTTCAAGCACACCAAGTTATTGACACACTCACCGTTGCTGATCGCTGCACGGTGGCTCCCGTCGGGGTCGTCCCCGTTGCGTTGCTCCCGTTGCCGCGTGCGGCCTCTCCGTTTCAGGGAGCTGGACCTGGAACCCTGTCGACGCTCCCGGTCCGACGACTCCGAGGAGCTGGACGAGGAGCGCCGTGATGCACCGTTCGGGTGTCGCTGGCGAGTGGACGAGCTCGGGCGATGCCGGCTGGGCGAGTGGACGGCCCCACCGACACTCACACTACGCCGTGACGAGCCACGATGGCGTCTCCGGTGGCGGAATGCACCCGACCCAGGGCCATTATCGTCCGGTGGCTCTGTGATGCGGATCGACGGTGTACCGGACCGGTGGAGCTCCTCCGTCTGGAGGTCGTGCGAGAGCATGACGCGCGACAGCAGCCCGTCGATGTGCGTGATCTCACGCTCGTAGCGGAAGCGCTCGAGCTCGGCGCCCTCTAGCGGCCGGGGCCGATCCGTCCGCTCGTCCATCTCGACCAGGACGGCGGGTGGACCGTCCGCGCCATGCTCCCGCTGGCGTCGCCGCAGGCTGCGCTGCGTGTGGAAGCTTTCCTCTCGCACCATCAGCGTGCCGACGTTGCTGCGCACCAGCTTGTAGATCTTCGGGTGCGGTTTGACTGGCGCGGGGGACGGTGCCGGCTCCTCGGGCATTTCCTCGATCGTGACGCCATTGTGGTAGGTTTCGGGTGCGGGTGGTGGTACCAGTGCGGGCGAGATATCCCGTGGTTCTTCCTCTTCGGTGGAGCTGCGCCCGTAGAACTCGCTGATGCGCTCCAGGATCGAGCTGGAACGACTGGCGAGCGAGCGGCGCGATCGACGCCGTGTGATGGGCGTTGGCGACACCTCCGACGCGACGCTGATCGCACTGGCTGACTTGCTCTTCTGCAGCGTCCCGCGCCCATCGTCCTGGTCGCCGTTGAGCAGCCGGTACTGGGACCCGCTCGTCGTTAGCTTATGCCCGAGGCCCTTGCTCTGCAGTTGATGGAAGATGTCCGCGAGCGATTCGCCGGACGTTGATAGCTTCTCCTTCACGAGCGAGGTGCGCGACCGACGGTAGCGACCCGGCCGCGCGTCCACCAACTCCCTCGGCGAGCTGCTACCGCTCGCCAGCTGCGTGCCCTGCCCGGGGTCCGAGCAATCCGACCGGATCACACAGTCCGCCCGGTCGACCTCGACCATCAGCTCACCGCTGACGCCATCGAACAGCTGGATCCGGGGGAAGCTGATGTTCGGCGACGAGCTGGACGTCGTTAGCTCCCAGTTCCAACTTTTCGGCTTTTTCAACGCCAACCGGAGCAGGTTGTCGGCGGTGAGCAAGCCGCTCGCGTTGTTATTCACATCACAGGACGCGTCACTCGCCGTACTAACGATGCTGTGACGATAGGACATCATTGCAAACACAGACACACACGCGCGGAAACTTAACGCCTGTACGTCATCAATGGCATCACGTCCTGCTGAGGAGGGAGTCCAAAGTAAACACTGGTCATCGGAGGCTTCGGTGTCCAATAAATAAAACAAAAAAATAACCTAAAACCCTTCGCTATGCATTTATCGAATCGTTCGCCTTAGGTCGTTATACCCGTACGACTCTGTGCGCAATCTTCCTACACACACACATCGGCTGCAGGTCGCTACAAGTTGCTCTTGTTTAGCGAGACGCGGTGGTGGTCCGGCGGTCCAAAAATAGCTTGACCGCGTGCGCGTGAAAGCGAAAGTGACGTAGGCGTCCCCGCGCTGGCGGCAATTTTTGACAGACGGTGCTGTGCTAAAACAAACAAAAAAAAAAAAAAAAGACCAACAAAACCCGCGAACGGATACATCAAAGTATGCCACCGGACGCGCAAGGTCGACGAGTGCTAAAATGTTTGGACCCGCCGCCTGTCAGCGCTCATGTCATGTGCTCCGCGATTCCACTCAGCGCGGACGTCAGTGTCCGGTCAGGGTACGGGCGTATCCTACGTGTATATATATCGATGTCAGATAAACAGTCAGCACCAGGAACAGATTTTACTGCGCCCGAACTGCGTAAACAACGATCCAACAGGTAAAGCACAGAGGAGATCCGAATTGACACATCCGTTCCGTGCGCATTTTTGATG
>JXWZ01011218.1:0-12734 GCA_000956215.1 Anopheles farauti No. 4
GCAGGTGGAATGCAAGTCAATCAAGATCATTTATCATTGCACATAACAGCGAGAAATTCCAATTCACCGCGTGATGCCATAAACGTGTTCGATAACAATAGTAATGGCCCGCGAACACAAACACAAAGTATTTGGTATTACCATCATCCGGCTGATAAAGCACGGGGCACTCGAAGTTTGAGCGGTAAAAATACCTTCTTCAACGCGTTCGCAATGATAAAGCGGTTGTAAAAGTTGGTAAGCTTAGCGAACGAAGTTTAGAAGTATTTAACGCACCGGTGTCCTTCGCAGTTGCACCTTCTCACGTCCGTTGAAGATCGTGCGGCTCAAATTGAGCGTTACCAACGTATGTGAGGACATGTACGCCCCAAGCCAGATAATGCTCCAGTGTCACGTTTTTCAAAGGTGAATGACTGTGGATGGTTGGTGCGGGGACCGGTGTTGTTGGCCCTTCCGTTTGGGAGGGGATTTTAAATACGCTACACCTCTAACAAGTAGCAACAAATTGAGCCATCGGAAAGCCATGGCCGAGACGGAGTATTAGTCGCCCAACCACGTGGAGCACACACTTGAAACGCGTCATCCATCAAAGCAGTTGACTTTGAAGGTATGAGACTCACTCGGAGCCTGACATTGCCAGCAAGTAAAGCGGTCGTGGACGTCTCGTTATCCTTGTCCCATAAGCCAGGTGGACGGATGGATGCATCCGCTTAGAATACGAAACATTCGATGGCACTGCACAACGGTTGCGAAAAACCAACCCAACACTGCCGCAGGTGGTGAAATGGGTAATCAAATCGACTCCGAAACGACCACCCTCCCGCCACGGGCCAAACCGGGGTTGCAAAATAGCCCTCTAAATGTACCAAATTTGCCATACACAAACAGCTTTCACTTTTTGCTCCGAAAACCACCACCCTAATCGCCGGATATGGTGTGGCCACGCGCTAAGCAGCTCTTAGGCGTCTCTGGTTCCCTCTATCTCTATCTCTCTTTCTCTCACGCTGTGTCGTTGTCATGCCTACGGTGGTTTCCACTACGGTACAGATTCAGCACTGGATTTGAGCATGGCCTACTCGCTGCGAACAGTAGCAACTGTACGCGTTCTGCCAGCAAAACGAACTTCTAAACGCACACTTCTATACTTAACCCAAGAAAAAAAACACTCACAATGCACTCAAGATGGAATGGAAAACGATCAAACTGCTGACAAACTGCTAGCGAATAGGGTCGTCGCGTTGCCCACCGGTTTTAACTACACTCGCTCGCTGTTTATCGACCGCACTGGCCGACGTCTGGTAGGGAAGTGGCGCTGCTAGCGATTCCGCAGGTAAGTGCAGGTGAGATTGCCGCGAGCTAGCCATTTTTACTCCTCGTACGCGTATCAGCACTACACGCCACGAGCGTTCTGAGCTCGTACGCCAATGTGTAGAGCGTTGTTGGTTTCTCCCATGATAAGTGGAGCGATCAGATGCGTACGATGATGTATTTTATAACTATTTTGTAAAAAAATAGTACACAATCCTTAACAGGAGCGGTAAAACAAGAGACTTCAATGCGTGTAGTAGCTAGCGATGATTTTTGTCGTTATACTAGCACTAATAAAATGATTAACACATTAATTTCTAATCACACATAATATTTCAACAATTTTTATTACAAATCAGCTCGATTGTGCGCCCAACCACCCTCGCACAAACAATAACAACAAAAACTGATCTCCATTTTCCGGCCTCTTATCTGTTAGGTCTACAACAATAGCTCCAACTTCTCGTTCTCGCCCGTACGAAAAAGATTAAATTCCAATTCCAAACACATCGTCCAATCGATTACGGTCAAACATCTCGAGTCAAAGGTTCGAGTGGTAAACGGCCCAATGGCTTTACTCATTACCATCGCCCAGGCTGGCATGCGACCGAGATAGCCAACCCTAAGTTTCTCCCGATGTGGCTCTTTTTACTCCCCCTTCTTCTAGAAGCGATTGTAAGCACGAGTGCAGTCTGCATTGAATAAAAAAAAACCTGACGGACGTCACAGTTCCCGGCGTAAAGTTCCTGGGCGTGCGTAGATGCGCCGTGCAGATAGTATCAATCCATAAGCCCACGGTTGATAACGCAACGATTGGCTCCATTATCCTCGGCACCAAAGGCACCCGAAAGGGAACAAAATATTCGATAGGCACTAAAGCTGTCCGGACCCGGACTTGAGCCTGACCCGGGGATGCGTGCCATTTTCGAAAGACCCAACCGTGTGGTGGGAAACGGTTTGATTGATGCCGAACGAGCGGGCAGATAAGCGCTGGATGCGGGATGATTGGGCAATCGTAATCGTCTTATCGTGGCCGTAAGCGTATGATCTGGTTGCGATAAAGCGGAGCGATTAGATTCGCTATGAGGGGCACTCGTTCGATAGGGGAGTTTGGTGAATTACGATCCCAACAAGACAATAAACAGGATTATTGTCATAAAGAGTTGGGGCTGTCAAATGTTTGTTGGTAAATAATGTACTAAACGCAGTTGTTTTTTATGTTCTGATTAAGTGCTTTCATTACAAAATCAGCTAACAACAAATTTGCATCCGCCAAAATGCTAAACTGATACGATACAATCGATTAAACGTTCCGAAAGCCTCCATTAGCTTCACTCTTGCCCTCTTGATTTGCTCTCAGAGTGTGCACGGCTCACGCGGCAGCCGATGAAAGCGTGATCTCGGACACACTGGACGAACTTACGCATGCTGGCAAGACAAAAACCAAACAAACTGCAATAAACACATGAGTGTCGTCGCATTATGCGCCAGGGTTATCATTTGCAAGCTCTGTTATCATCCGCCATCCAAAACCGGTTGTATCGTGTCTTTATCCGTAATTAAAGCGCGGTACTACGGGGACAGGAAAGGAAAAAGGTACGGGCGAGAGTAATACATTTTTGTGGCTAAAAGAGATGAGTTTATCTTTTTTTTTATTTTCGTTTTTCAGTTAAATTCGGGGGAAAAGCTGTGGTAGCAGTGATGGCAGCGCACGTTACATTGAGATAGGTTCATTAAATTTATGAGTAAAACGAAAAGAAGGAAAAGCGAGACGTCGATTGAACACAACTTTGTAGCGTAAAAGGCGCGTTAATCCTTTTAACCGAGTTTTTAATTTAAAAAAAACATTACCGGAACCTTACCGCGCTCTGTTTTGTTTGCGATCAGAACGAAATATATATTTATATTTTCCCCATTTCGGATGCTTTTCCAATGTTCCTAGATTGCAAACTGTGCCTCCAGCATGGTGTATATTTGTACTTCTGCAAACCCCTCTCACTTATATTATGGATAAACTGTGCGGTGGTGGTATCGGTTTGCGGGCCTGCAAGCTCTGTGCCGAGGCCGGAATCGTCGTGCAGCCGACGCACGAGTGCAGCGTTTCGTGGATAAAGATGTCACAATCGATGCAGAACACCTGCAGACACGAACCACACTCGTACACCATTTTGTCGGTTCCGCTCGCGAGTGTTTTCTGGCATGCGTAACAATTCGTTACCGGTGGTTCGCGCGATTCTTGCACCTTTTCCAGCGCTAGTTCGGTGAAATGTGGCACGGGAAACAGATGGTGGTAGCTGCGTGCGAGATGCGGTGCCGATGCCAATGTGAGCCCGCAGGCGGAACATTCCACCGGCAGCTCGCAGTACTTGCTGTAGCACTGTGGACAGTGGTAACCACCGGAGGTAAGTTTGGCCGGTTCGTCTGCACTGTCGATGTGGCACATGCACATCGTCAGTGGTGGTTCTTTTCCCGACTCTGTCTTACCGTGCGGGAAACCCATCTTAATGAGTGAAAACTCCTGCTGATTTCCGGCCTGCGGAGGATCGATGTGCTGCAGCAGCTGGTCCTTGTAGTGTGCATCGTCCAGTACCGCACCGTAAGTCCCGCCCGTTTCGGTACAGAGGAATTTGCAGATACGAATCTCGGCGGAAAGTGAAACCACCGAGCATCGTATACCTTCCGCCTTAAGCGATTCGATCGTAACATGAACGTCGGTCGGATCGCATGTGGTCAAACTGCCCATAATGACCAACACCTCCCTGCTGGCATGGGAAGGAACCATGCGTAATGTTTTCAATGCCAAATCCAACCCGTTCTGCAGCGAAGGTTCACCGGTTAGCTGCACACCATTGTTAAGGGCGTGTACCGCTTTTACGTGCTTCCGGGCCGTTCCACTGAGCTCTGAGATCTTCTCCGCCCGTTTGGCTTTCATCGCGATAACACCGAGCTGAGAGATGGGATTCTGATCAAAGAACTCTTCAATAAACAGTTCCAGCAGCTTAAGCGAGCATATGAATCGGGTCGGCTTCAAATCCGGCACCGTCATCGCCTCGGAGCAGTCGAGCAGCACGTACAGGTGGCGCATCATTCCGAGCTTGCTGAAGCCACGCTTCATTGCTTGCCGCTTCCGCTTTGCCTTCTGTATAATTTCCGCAACGGAACCCTCGATCATCCCATCGTCGTCTTCCTTGATAGCTTCCCTGGAATATTGGGGAACCGGTCAATATGAAAACGGCGGAACAACCGCAGCTGCTACATTTACTCACCATGTTTTCTCGTATCCCGTCTCCCAGCGGTATTCTTTTGGATCTTCCTCATCAGCCATTGTTTCTGTTTAGTATTTTCGCAACACTATGCTTTGTAAGCAGTGGAAATTCACGTTGGTTTCCTCGATTTTCTACACTATTCAACAATGTTTTTCACAACCGGCTTTTGTTTACATCGAGACATGCCAAAACCCAGGTGGTGAAGAACGGTACAACTCACATCGCGTTTGGCAGCTGTCAAGGAAACGTCAAATTAGCAGAGATAAAAAAATATTCATTGCAAGATTTTTACTATCAAAAGCAATCTAGTTTTGTGTAGAAATTCTTTCATTTTAGCGAAAATCTAAGTGAATTTGCAATGGCTTCAAAGGCAGCTGGAAAGAAATTCAAATGGTCGCTGGATTTCAACACCAAGTAGGTTTTGCTCGCTCATATTGCGTTCGACATCGATACCTCCATCGTGATGGAAGTTGTGCATGCTATTTCTTACGGTTCCGTATCATGTTTTGATTGTAGGTCCCGTAGCAGTGGTTTCGATATTGCTGCGCCTCCCGGCTACAACCCTTCGGCTGACGTGATTAGCAGCAAGGTGGTCAATCAGACCGACCAGAGCCATCTGATACTCAAGAAATCATGGGAGATTGCGCTCGGACCCATCAAGCAGTTTCCGATGAATCTAGTCATCATGTACATGTCGGGGAACTCCATCAGTATTTTCCCGATCATGATGGTGGTGATGATGTTCATTCGACCGGTCAAAATGATGCTTTCCACGCATTCCACGTTCAAAGTGATCGAAGGTATCTCCGCCACCGGGCAAAAGCTGGTGTTTCTGCTCGGCAACCTCGTCAACATCGGGCTGGCGTTGTACAAGTGCCACAGCATGGGTCTGCTTCCAACGCATGCGTCCGATTGGTTGGCGTTTGTAGACCCGCAGGCACGGTTGGAGTATTCCGGCGGTGGCATTTCGTTGCTTTGAGCCCAACACAATATCATAACCATGCCCGAGAGTGCATTTTTGTGAACAGTTTATATTTATTTTTCACTACCACGTAGCGGATGGTGAGAGAGGTAACAATAAAAAGACGTAATGAATATACATTGAAGAAGTGACGTGTTTGTAGCCAACATTATCCTCTACGATTTTGTTCGCATCGATGACTGATGAGGTATGTCCAAACCAAAGTGACCATGAGGGATGTAAGCGTTAGTTTTGAGCCATCCTGAGTTAACACATGCAGCAAATCGTTTGGAGTCTTCGCCTATTAAGGTTTCTTGTATTGATCAGCAAACTCTTTCGCTTTGTCCCACAATTTTCCCGGCTCGTCGACCCTCGGGACCTAGGATGAAAATCAGTAAAAGCGTTAGTAACAGTATTGCGTCACAATTCTGCAAATAAAACATCTTCGTTTACCTACCTCATAATTTTGCGAGACATAAATTCCGGTGTATATACCGGCACCGAACGTCAGCTGTTTGGGAGAAGACAAAGCAAGTAAAGGTCAAAACTTTCGCTCTCTTCTGCATTACAGCAATGATCATCAGGCATCAAGCTTTCGAATCTATAAATAAATGCCTAAACTCTACACCTGTTCATCACAACTCGATCAAAACACGATGCGATTACGCAACGGCGCTTGCTAGCCACAATGATCATCTGATGCGATTTGTTCTAAACAAACACAGTAAAATTTGCGCTGCATTTTGGAGAAAACTTACCAAAAACTTCAACATGTCTGTTATTCCGAATGGATCCACTTTGACAGCTGATAATTTAACCCCTGGAGCACTGGAAAGAAAAAAATATCCCACCGAAATGTATTCCCGCTTGCACAGCCTCCCGAGGAACAGTTCATGGAAATCTGTCAACTTTGCCTTTTGTTGCCATAATCGGTGCAAACGCACGTTAGCTTGCCAAAGCTTTTCGAAATTCTTTTCTCACCTATTTGCATTTACAGCTGTTTACTAGTAAGAATAAAGTAAGTTCCATAAATTATATTATCATTAGGATGAGATAGCTCAAGAACAATTTCTCGGAAAACTGTACAAGAAACATTAATCAGCATCAATACACTGTGCTAAGAAAACATCTGAACAAGCGCTGATTAGTTTTTATTCGTGATATTGTCCGTCAAAAAATCGGTGTCATCTACGCTTCAGCCCGTATTTCGGTGAGTCAACAACTGTGGTGTAAAATATTTTGTTCGTGGCCAAATACAGGTAAATTATATCCAACGCCCCAACATCTTCTTCTATCTGATCTGTAGGGTAAGCTATTGTTTGGGTTCAAAGTTTCATCAGCGACCTACGTGTCCTTCTAATCGGCGACTATTTGAAGCGCATCAGCACCATCTGTACATGCCATTATTCGTAGCCCGTACGTCGCGTTGAGACCTCTGTGTGAACCCTTGCAAAAATACAGGAAAATATTTATTAGGTCGTGCATAAAAGGAGAAGGCTCACTAGTTTGTGTTATTTATAGATTGTGCCGTGCCGTGTTCGCATTTTGAATTCTTGATAAAGCGCATTGTAAGCGTAAACACAGACACACGCTTTCAGGTAAAAATGACGCTGGTGTGGGGCATTATTGCATCGTTTCTGTACGTGGAGATTTTCATCGTTCTTCTCCTCGTGCTGCCACTACGGAGCCCGCAGCAATGGCATCGATTTTTCAAATCTCGCTTCCTGGCTATGCTGAGCCGGCAAGCGCAGACATATTTCTATTTGCTGCTGGCGGTTCTCGTACTCTTCCTGCTGGAAGCCATCCGTGAGATGCGCAAATACTCTTCCAATGGTGAGTAGCGTGCGAGGGGAAAATGGGTAGCAAACTAATAAATGGGTTGACCATTGCTAATACACCGATTGCTTCGATTGCAGATCATAGCCATACGGAAACGCACCTGAACGTGGAGATGCAGCACAGCATGCGGTTGTTCCGGGCGCAGCGCAACTTTTACATTTCCGGCTTTGCCATCTTCCTGTCGCTGGTGATTCGCCGGCTCGTGTCGCTCATCAGCGGTCAGGCTGTGCTGTTGGCTCAGGCGGAAGCCTCAATGAAGCAGGCACAAAGCGCAACCAGCGCCGCCCGCACCTTGATGAATCAGCAGAAGGATGGCGATAAGAAGACGGACGCGAAGGACGCCAAGCCTGCCGGCGATGCACCCAACGTACGTTTCTTATCACCGTTTGTGGGTGACGCATTGCACCACCACATCATCTCACATTGCTTTCATTTGCTTGCAGGCTGACGAACTGAAGAAGAAGATCGTCGAGCTCGAACAGGAGCTGGTCAAGGAGCGCAAGGATAAGGAGGCTATGAAATCACAGTCCGAAAGCCTAAACCGTGAATATGACCGACTGACGGAGGAGTACAGCAAGCTGCAGAAGAAAATCACCATTTCCAGTGCGGACAAGAGCGACTAGAAAGAAAAAATCGGCTCGGGAATGTGTTTTTCATATATATTTATGGCTTAGGGATTCCTGTTTCGTTTCGCCGGTAAACACTGCATACTTGCAGATCGTGAAGTGAATTTTTTTTCTTCTTTCTTTTTTTTCTTCTATCAATTCATACACTCATTTGTAAAAACAACCTCAAGGTTATGGTTTTCGGCCACCTACATTTGCATTTCCTTCCTTTTACTTATTGTTGTAGTGTACCAATGTCATATGTCGAAAGCGGATAGGGTGAATGGAGGCAAGGGGAAAAGTGACCATAGAAAGACTTAACAAAGCGCTTTAGCGGTACATCCTTCACATACGAGTGATATTAAACGTCCGCACTGAATTTTTCAAACGAACGGCAACTCTTATCTATTTTCAAACAACAAACAAACAGTGTCTGTTGAATTTAAGACGCAGATAATATGTAATAAATGTTATTAAAACCCAAACTGGCTGTGGCGTTTGTTTATGATGAAATACACTGGTTTTACTGGACATTTTTCAGCTTCACCTGGCAACATGCTCGTTTGGCAGAAAATGTTATATGGTTGTCATCCATTATCTTCGCATCGATAAGGATATCGTAATGAGGGAGGTTCGATAACATTATGCTTGTAACACGCTTTGTTATGAAATTATGAACGTTTTTATCAACAAATTAATCTTTTTTTTATTTACGCTACAGTTCTCGCATTGCAAACGTGCATTTTCCAGTGCATCGCAAGTTTTTTTTTAGATTGAACATGAAAGTAATACTCGGGTGATCCAAATGGAAAGTTAAAAGATGAGTAAAGAACCGTGAAACAAACAACAAACGTTTCGTGAACTAAATTATGAACGCCGTGGACATTTAAATTAAAAAGAAAAAAAACAATGCGTTTTGTCAAACTGTATTGCATGGCACACTTAGCTCTTACCCACGCTATGGAGGAAACGGGATCGTATCCAGCTGGGGAACGTACGAGGACGGGTTCGGTGATCTTCAAGTCTAATTTTGACTGTGACGAGCTACTAATCGAGCTAGACGACTTTGATCGCGATATCTGCTACGAAAAGTACGAAAACTTTAGTATAGAATATCACAATTCAGGAACTGCACGTGGATCGTTGAAAAAACATGTTGGAATACAATTTGCTACATACGACAAAAACGACGTTCACGGATGTGCCCGTTGGCACGGTGGAAGAGGATGGTATCGTAATTAATATGGTATGTACGTACAAAGTGACATTAAAACAAATGAGCCACCGAAATCGAGAATTATGGACCAATTTTTTTAATTTTCCTTTAATTTTACTTTTTTTATTTTATTTTTATTTTATTATTTATTTTTAAGGAACCTCAAACGTGTTGGTGCTTGTTTAATTCCAAAAATTCTTACATACAACCGAATATTGCGTAGGTAAATTGGTTTGAATATGATTATGGTTAAACTTTGTTATTGTTCCTCACACTTTCTCACCTTCACCATACCAAGAAGTACACCGAGCACAAAATATCACCTCAAATGGATTGTCATCAACACGTTCGTTAAAAAAAACACAACTATTCCCATGCTACTAGCATCGACATGTTTCGTTTCGTATGCATTGTACTGGAAAAGAAATAACAATTCGTCTAAATAAAACGCAAAACCGCGGCCTGCTTATGCTCCGATGGATGTCCTCTATTTGATTGCATCCGTACCGTGCCGATGGCAGAGCGCCCACTGCAGAAATACAATTAAACTAATCAACCAACCGGCAACCGGATTTAATTGGCCTGTGAACGAGAGAGACAGAGAAAAAAAGCGAGTAAGGAATGAGATTGAATGTTGCGTTGCAAAATACATTCCATTCAGGCACGAAATAGGCACTACGCGAAACGTTGTAGGGATCAAAATTTTAACAGCTGCCTCGCCTGTACCTCCCCAATGCCTCCCATTTAATACGAATCAATTGAATCGCTTACGTCGCGACCCCGATTGAAATGGAAACTGTCATTTCCGGACGTTCGCGGTGGGATCGAAAATTTATGGAACGCACCGTACCTGCAGCACCGTCACCGGCAAGCAGTTGGAAACGTCCCCGTTCGTCCATCCGCAGCCGGCTCCATTTGGTCAGTGGCGTCGGATCTGGTTGTGTGGTGTGGTTTTCGCCGGAAAAGGGGAAAGAGAAAAAGACACTTGAGGTTATGGTTGTGCACTGGACTGTCGAAAAAAAACACACAGCATAGCGAACGTTCAATTGTGGCGCTGCAGCTCGCTGCTCCGCTGGCGGCCACAAGCCTGGGGGGTAGACGTACTTACCGTAATAGATGGTTTCGCGCTTGCGGATGTAACCGGAATCGGGCACGGACAGCACGCAGCTGATCGAGGTCGGTGAGATGAGCAAATGTTTATCGATTTTGCCGTAAACGGTCTTATTGTACATGTGGTTAGCATCGGCGGTGACGAGCGTGCGCGAGCTGACCAGGAACAGATTGCCGCTAACGCTGGGGCGGGGTAAACAACACGGAACGAAATGAAACACATTCGTGGTTGGCCGGAACGATGCCGAACGATTCGTATTCATTACTTACATAAGCAGCAGGTTCGGCTCGGGGTAGATCATGAAGACACTGCACTTGATGAGCAGCATGTTGTCGCTTTCGCCATCGTTTTCATAGTGCAGCAGGAGCATCCGTTCGGGGACTACGAACGGAGACAAAGCGAAACGGGAATGGTATTTAATTCATTAA
Source organism: Anopheles farauti No. 4 (assembly GCA_000956215.1). Classification (NCBI taxonomy): domain Eukaryota; kingdom Metazoa; phylum Arthropoda; class Insecta; order Diptera; family Culicidae; genus Anopheles; species Anopheles farauti No. 4. The sequence goes on from JXWZ01011218.1 coordinate 10,735, forward strand.
AAAAGCGAGTTATTAAATTCACATTGTAGCGTTATAAATAATTCCTCAGCGTACGAATCGATCCGAAAGGCAAACTGCAAACTCATACAGTTTCGTTGCTGCATTGCAGTTTCATTCGCGGAAATGTCACGCGGCCATCGCTTCATTGTCCGACGAGTGCCGGACGTTGACGGGCGCGTTGCTTATTTATGTTTTTTAATGATTCATTTCAATAATTCCCAGAATGTTCATAATTAATAAGTAACCAAGCCTACCCACGGGATGCAGATGAGTTACCGCGTTTTTGTATGCCGCCACGGGTACAATTGATATTCAATTTTGTGGGGCACGTAATGTGTTTCACTTACAATGCACCGACACGGGACACGGCTTACGAAGTCACACCAGAGTCGAACGTGTAAACGGTTCATCAAAAACCCGGCGAATCCACAGCAGCTATAAATAGATGAAATCACGGCCGAAACGTAACCGAGGAGGCCAGCCAAAAGGAGCAACATAATGCCGTTCCAGGCCGCAAACGGCAACGCAAACCATCGCTTCCAAACACATGTAAATCAATAGATGCGATTACATCGTAAAACGGTACAAGGCCTGTGAAACACGAGCCACAGCGACGTGGACGGTCCTCGGGAAAGGTAATTACATCTCAGGTCTAATCGAATCACCCAGCAGCAGCTAGGGCAATCTCCGTCCGTGACAGATATGGCACCGTAGCGGAATAATACTTACCGACAATCTGAAACCGTGCCATTCGCCGATCGAACGAATCGTACGTCTGGACCGAGCACATGTACTCGCCGCTGTGGTTGAGCTTCGGGTTGCGTATCACCAAGGCACGGTACTTGTAGTTGACGGAGTCGGACATTGAGTAGTTGGTCTGGAGCTCGTACTTGAACTGATTCTAGCGTTTGCCGAACCGCCGCGCGGGAGCGAGCATGGGAAAAGAGCATGGAAAGGCAATCAGGTTGAAGCGTGATGGCATTAGTGTTATGGAATATGCGTTTACGAAGCGAAATTAATTTATGCATTCGTTTAAGAAATAGTAACCGCTCGAGCGTTCTGACAGCTGAGCTGGGTGACTTGCGCTACCAAGCGCCAGATGGCGCTCGTGCTGCAATCTTTTACTAGCTAACTTGATGGCGAATGTGCTGTACACATTGTTGCCCATTTTACTACGATCGACGACCGCAATGAAGCGTAAGGCACACGGTAGGCTCTACGTTCGCGGCATGTTACCGTGGTTTACCCACGCGCCTTACCATGCCGACCGGCGTCCGGGACGGGATCCACTGGTAGATGAGCTTCTTGTTGAAGTACCACTTGAGCACGAAGCCACACTCGCGTGCCTTAATCTCGTACTGACAGTCCATGATGAGTGGTTTCAGCCCGTCGCCGACCGGGTCGGCAGTCGTGGTGGGGGTGGTGGTGGTGTTTGCTACGTCACTCGGAAGCCCGGTGGTTGTTGTCATCGGCAGACGCGACACGGGCGTGCTAAAGGGGGTGGTGGTGCTGGTACTGCTGCCGTCGCTGGTGGTAATATCCTCGTCGTGTTGCTCCGTCGGTTGCGCCGTCGTGCTCGATCCAACCGCATCGTAAGTGCTCCGATCGAGGACGTACGTCTTCGGTACGTTCAGGTTCGTTATGTGCACGGAATGGTACGCTGGAATGGGAAACGAGTCGCACGAGCGGGTCAGGTAAAAGCCGCCAGGGAGGCGGCGGACGATATGTGGTTTTAGATTATAATTTTATGCAATTCCCTCCAAACGGGCCCGAAACCGTAGCGCGGTGAATTCTCCCACACACTCGCACAAACACACACACACACATACGCACACTGACTTTACCGTCAAACCACCGGTGCTCGACACGACATGCATCGTACAAAGCAAAACACTCCCAATACCGATGTCACGCGGAATAATCATCATCATTTGCATGTAAATTCATTTATCTTAATCACGCTCCGGTACGGGGATCGCGCCGACACACACACACACACA
>JXWZ01011221.1:0-12781 GCA_000956215.1 Anopheles farauti No. 4
ATTATATTAAAAGAAGCTTATCTTAATAGTTTACGGTTAAAATTTGTTTCATATCTTAATATAAAAAAAAATCATAGCTTGTATCTTTTCAAACCCAATATTGCATTTGAACTAATATTGGTGTTGATATTTAACTTATGTGAATGGTATTTTGGTGTTTCGTAAACAACATGAAAAGCTCTAAAATGGAATAAATACACAAACGTTCTTGACCACAAATTCTTCCCCGCTTTGCCCACTGTTTGTCGGTGCAAAGGTTAATGGGTGAGTTGATACCGACTTGGTACGGAATGTACTACCATCGCCCACGCCACGTGCGCCCATGAAACGGCCGACAACGAGAATGGGTTTTTAAAGCTGCACCATGTACAATTTGTACCATTTTGAACGCTTTCCACACACATGTGCAGGAGAGGAGCTTGGTTTTTCTTCTATAAATATAACGTTGAATGGTACGTTGGCAGCAGCAATCCGGTAGGTGGCATCAGGCCTTTAGAGCCTACTAATAACGTTTTTTTTGCTTGAAAAGAATTTTGTGCTTCTTGTGCCATTGCCACTGCGGAAGCAGGGGTGCAAGGAGAGTGAGTAAAAAAAAACATTTAAAACCAAGTTCCCTCGAGGAGCATGGGAAAATGAAGGCGAGCGTGTGTGTTTTCGTTGTTGTTGTTAGCTGCAGTCTTTATCCAACTGATGCTCTTTACTTGTTACTCGGAATTCGGTTACCCGTTTGAAGTGCCGCCACCAGGAGACATTTGGTTTCCCGACCGGTTAGGCAGGCACGCAGCTCTAATTCGATTATACCCCTCCCCCTCCATTTCCTCTCCTCCCCTCCACCAAACACAATCTCCTCCTCGGTCAGGAGGCGCCGGCACGCAGTGAAAATTGAGGCAAGGCCGCTCGACTGCTTCAGCCGCAGTCGTTGGATGGCTCCTGCCCTGGAGCATTATGCGGAAAGAACTGTTCCGCTTCTTACTTCGGCTTTTGTTCTAAAAGATGAACACCAGCACGTCAGTCTATCATATTTTGCACGAAGAACAGGCCACTGTAGGTCCTGGGGCTAGAATCTGTGGATGCTGTCTGGAAGCAACAGTGGGGTAGCGAAATTGGATTACACCACACGCACCGAGCAGCTGGTACTAAGCCGGGATAAGATAATCCTTGGATGGGTAGGAGCAACGGGTTTCGCATTGCGATCTCGTGCCCACGCAACAATCTGCTGTACTTCCATTGACAAGCCGGGCCGGGTAGTCTGAAACAGTAACTTCGACATCTTGCTGATAAGGAAGTGAAATTAGACAATGAGATTAGGTGCCAGTTAAATGGTGATTAGTACCAAGAAATACTTGAACTTGAGCAACTGCACGGGAACGTGTTTCGAGGAAGAAGATGAGCCGAAAAACACGCTCTGTTCGATGATAAGAAGGGGCCTTGACGGAGTTGTCGATTCTGGAAGTTACTACACTTCTCCAGTGGCATTCGTGGAGTACACACTGATAAGGGAACTTTTTGTCCGCTTTGAAGTATTACAGGGGTATTAAAGGTTTCCTTGTATTATACTTTTTGTCTCGGCAAGCTTCCGATGGTACCAAGGTCTTAATTTTTACGAGATTAAAGACAATGGGATGGGATCTCGATGAAGGATTCTACAAGGGCCAAGAATCTCCTAACCTTTTAGGAGAACAGTATTTAGGCTAGACTTCTTGACAGCTTCATGCTGCAACCGTCATGGGATATACTGTTTACTACTGCAATATTTTTTTCAATTTTGGATGATTTTTGGAAATGTTAATTTTCTAACCGCAGTTTTTTCTTGTGTTGTTTTTAACATGTCTAAGTCACTCAAAACCTTTCAAGATACCTTTGGTGTAAAGTATTAACTGTCAGTAAATGCTGCGCTCTGTTTCCTTATCACGATGTGTCTGTCAAACGTCTTTTCTGTCTGTTTCTTGAAACGGAAGGATGTTTCAGTATTTGCATACTAATGCACACACACACAACGTTTCTCGCTTTCCGAGCGGAAGAACCACTTGTATCTCGGCGTTAGGAATAAAAGCGAAACGTTTTAACGAAATTAAACATATCCTTCCCTGGTGACGCACAACCGTCAGAAAACCCAACGTACCAACGGTGAAGAAAGCATCCACCCCCGACGACATGCTACCGGTCTGCGGGATAAAAAACGTAATAAGCCGAAAAGCCGCTACGAAAACCAGAAGCAATTTGTGGCTAAGTAATTTGGCTTCCATATTTCACAATTTTCGGTTGCCTCCCTTTTAAACTCGCAGGTCTCGGGCAGAGCACTTGTAACGACCGCGCGGTACTGTGTCGTGTTCACACAGCTGCAGTTTCGAGGGTGGAATAAATATTTAGATAAAAGAGTACCAAAAAAAAACTCCCGAAGTGAGTCGCGGAACTTCTAATCCGACAGCGACGGAGTTACCCTTTTATGTGCTCGTGCGGGAGGTGGATGAGAGTAACAACTAATCTGTACGTCCTTTGTCGTATCAGGTCTGGTTAAGGCACCAGGGGTTTGGGACAGGAACGGGTGTGTGGTTCGAACGCGGTTACAAATCATAAGTGTGTTTTTCCTGCTCTTCTCCAAACTCCACCCGCTTCGAACCAATACTGAACTACTCCTATTTTCGGTCGGCTAAGGTAAATAATGCATGGCTGTGTTTCATCGTGCGTTCGGTGTTGCAGCTGGCTCGCTGTAGCTTGCCAGATGCCCTTTAACGTAGACGCGTGGCGTGTTCTTGCATAATCTACCACTGCTTATCACCTGAACTTCTGCTTTCCCTTGAAGTCGCACCAATATTTTAGAATGTGGGGTAGAATATGAATGAGGCCTGTACGTCTACGGATGGGGATTTCGACGACAGTTTCGGTTCGGGGCTATTGACTTGAGCGCCTGGGTGTACTGTGCAAACTTAGTCCGTTAAGTCGGTGATGTTGTACACGTGTAGAATGAAGTGCCTAACTGGAAGTGCCGGCGAAAGGCTAGACTTATGCGGGAGGAAGTCAAAACTGAGCGGCCAGAGATTTGTGTTGACAGCTTTACATCTCATCAAACCGCGATGAAGGTGGAACAGCGCGTTGGGGTTAAGTCGGCAAGTAATCGATGTGTGTATGCTAATAAGTGGCTGACGGCAGGCGACCGTTACCGATAGAGTTCTCGGGGTTGTTTATGCCTTACTGGACGAGTCGTACACAGCGCGGCTAGTAATGGACTGGGACTATTTTTTTTGCTTCCTTCTATCTAAATTATAGATTACATTTAATTATAGCAGCGTGCGGGCTGTAGACATACACACACACATACACACGTTAGCTCTAGGCGACCTTCGTAACCGATGACCACTGGCCCGTTAGGGTCGCTAATCGTTCGTACACTGGCCGGACGAAGTTGGTGCTTGCGGGCGTGAGAAATTACCCACACCGGAGGGGACGTCAGGCGAACTGCTGTTTATTTGTCATATTGCTTTTTAATAATCGCCACATCCATCATGTCCAGGTGCAGCAGGAAAAACACAGAATAAGTGGAAACCTCGAGAGCCTATCGATGATTTATCGAGTAGCTCGCGTATTAGCATTTGGTGCGGTTTCGGAAAACTCGGCTCCCCTTGCTTTATTGAGTACAATTTATCATGCCGCTTCTCAGCCGCGCCCGGTGATTATATTGTGCCTTGCGATACGGTTCGTTGGAAAAGGGAATAGATAGACGCATTCGAGGAAGTTGCGCTTGTGTAATACTGAGAAGCCAATGTTTTGCATTTGTAAAGCGATATTATTTGTTTGTTCATGTCAGCCGTTTGAAAAAACAACCTTCTCTAGTATAACATTGTGCAGCCTTTACAAGGTATCTCTGCTGTAACTATTATTAACGCAAAAAGCCAACGGTGAAGTAATCCCTTTGGTCAGAAATTACCAAAGCTCTCAGTATAACTTTCCAATTGGATGAATATTGAGTAAGTAAAACATTTGCTGGTTCTGCAGACCAATTATGGTGCACGTAAACATTCCCCGTACGTTACGCCGCAATCCGAGGAGTGCTCATCCTTCCGAAAATCCTTCTCGGACCATTTGCTCGTTTGATTCCGGTACAGCGCTCTTCGGTTGAGCGTATCGCTTCTTTCATATTGCGATTGTTCGATAACGTCCATGCTTGCGTTTTGCATGATTTATACCCGCTTATGTGCGGAAGAGTGCGTGGAGGAAGCATCCGGAGATGTTGCTCGCTTATTCCGGTTTGCGCGTTTCACCTGTTGGTTCCGCTGCTGCCGGTCGTAATCGCATTGTGGTATTTGAATGCATGAATAAATTATCGTCCATCACACCGTAATCCTGCTGCGGTCGCAAACTGCTGCGTTCACGCGCTAAGCCGGACGGGAGAAAAATGACGAGTCCTCGTCCTCGGAGAAAAGTCCTCGGAATGCATCTTCGGGTGCTTCTTAATCCTTGATCGTAATTAAAAATCACCTCCTATACTATAAGCCGGACACGCCGCCACGGCGAAGAAATCACCATCTGGCACGTCCGGGAAGGCAGCAAACCGAATGTGATAATCTTCGAAATCTTCGTGCACCATCTGTGTCTTCCACGTCCGGTTGGCGGTTTCGCTCCAGCGCAGTGACTCATGCTGCAGCGAGCGAGTCCTTTGTGCGGTTTTTGTGGGTTTTGCTCGGGCCTCGTTTCAAAAATCACCCATCAAAACGTTCCTGCCTTCATCCCGATTGTAATCTTTCGACTATTTGCGCGACCGAAGAAGGGAGCCGGGCCTGCGGAATGCGGTTGGGGAAGAAATTGTAATAAAAATAAAATTATGGCCATCCATCTCCCCGACCGACCGTCTTAGCGCGACGCTGCTCTGGGACGGTCGGGAAGCAATTTCGGATGGAAATGTCCCTTTATTGGTCACACAGCAGCCGAATACTATCGAGTTTCCCCCTAAAAAAAACCTATACAGCACGAAATGCTTGCACTGTGTTTGTGTGTAAGTGCGTGAGCTTGGGCAAGTAATTTCTATGAGCCATGAAATAGCAAATGTTGGCCGAGTCAGCGTTCCGCAGGACTGCCACTGAAGGAATGGGCACATACGAGGGGTTCGTTTTTCCCGGGCGCCACCCCAGAAGCCAAAACAAACCGAAAAACAAAAAGCCAACACAATCGATTCCTGAAGTGGTGAAGTGTCACTCTCGGAGGGAGAATAAATACCCTGAAGTCGGAACTTCGAGGAGGGTCGCAAACGGGGCTACGAATCACATTCTCATTACGGGGTTTGCTCTACACCGCCCGTTACATCTTGAGAAAGGTGCGATTATGGGTTCTGTCATACACACATACACCTCACCCTCGGAGAATCGATGAGGCGTTCCTTGAATAATACACAATCGATTGATTAGAAGATGTAGCGAACATGGAGGAGACGCCGGAGAAGGTTTTAATTCTTCACTTTTGGGCACCGGGCCTTCGACTTGCGTCCATCAATCAACGGCGTTCGCCCGGTTTTCCCTGATGCAATTAAAATCTTGAAGGAAACTAATTAATGCCTCTCGCTGCTGGGACGCAGGGCAAATCCGGCGGGACTATCGTGACCATCGTGGCCGGCGCCGGGCTGCACAAGATTCGAAAGCAATTTAATATCCCGTATTATGGTGCCGCTTCCGTACCTTCAGATACCGGATGAAGATCGGAAACGCACCACGTTCTCAGCCACCATGTGGGCTTTGAGCAAACTCTCTTTAACGAATTTTTATACACACTGGCAGGGAGGAGTGAGCTGTGGAAGTTTTAAAGAGTCGTTTCTCATGGCCAACGGTTGCCTTCCCCGGCAGAGTACTTTGATATGTGCACATGAAGCTCACGAACGTCTTGCGGGCATGGGAAATTTGATCCGCTGCCAGCATAGTCTTCCAAGTTTGTAGTACTTGGGGTATCATATTTTAAATCCACACTGGCTGCTGGAAGTTTTCTACATTGTGGATGTACCACGTGCGTGCTATCTCACGGTTCGACCGTGTGGATACTTGTCAAACAAAAAAAATCGGAAAGCAAAGCAACATGAAAGCATACTTACAACCGCTCTGCCAGAATTCTTCGCCCTCCAGTCGTACTTCCCATACCGATTTTCGATAAACACGGGAGCCGCTTTTTATTGATTTCCCAATATGCATCCCCACTGCGTCGTTGGAAACGCTCACCGGCCAGCGATAAATTGTGATCTGATTTGATCAGGCACAATACTATTCTCTGCGGCATTGTGCTCTGTAGTGGCTCCCCAATGATCTCTGGACTAGAGAGGGGACGCTTCGGAAAGCCGGAAAACCGAATGAGAACAATGAATTATAATTAGAAGTATGTCAACACAATCAAATTATGTTGATTTCGAATTTTATGGGAATTTGATTACTATCGATGGTACGGGAATACGGGAATCACCCGAACCGGATGTCAGATCAGGTCCGGTGGGAATGGGCTCGGCATGGGCCTAGGGTGGTACCTGCCCTGCCCGGAAGTGTTTTGCTCTGCGAAAGGTAGCCGCGATCGGTATCATTGCCACTGTTTATGGTTACTGTGCGGTTTCGCTTGTTGGTTTCGGAAAACTGATGGCATCACGTCCGGCGTTTCGGATTGGAGCATCTGCCTGGAAAATGACCTGCATCCAGATGTTGTTGTTTGGAATGGCGCCTGGAATAGTCCTAATTCTGTATGCTCCAATAGCAGAACCCATTTCGGTGTGGGTACCACAAGCTGCACGGTTTGCTTCCGGTCGCTGGGATGCGCGCTGTTTTGATGTTTGATTTATTGACGTCCCACGGTTTGGCGGATGGCCAAAACTGCGCTGCGTGTTGTTTGCGTCGCCCGGACGTGTCCCCGGACGGTGGACGCGTTGGATAGATAATGATGACTTTAAATTATTGCCGACAGTTATGGCGTGCGTCGTTAGGTCGCACCGGTTCGCTACTACCGTTTTTGCGGTCATTTGCCCGGCGACCAGCTGCAGCGTTTTGTGCAGCGTACATCATCAAACGCGGTGTAATTAACTCGATACAGGCGGGCGGTGCACGTGGAACAATTATGAGCAGGCGGGGTAGTAAATTATGGCGTCTGTAAACTTTGTGGCACACATATCACGCGCACCAGAACCTGGTCCTGGTACAATAGATGCTGATGCAGGCGATCTATAATTGTGTGATTAGATTTACAGATTGGGATATAAATTGTATGCTTCGAGGACGGGTTTGGAATAGCACGCAGGAGGAGTAGCTTTAGGACGCGCGATCGTAAAACCACGGTTTGTGACGATGTTCGTGGTCCTTCGAACCGGATTTTTCACGTCACGGAATTGTAACCGGAGCATCTTCCCATCAAAACAAGCCCGGCAAGTGCAACGCACACAAACACCCTGGGAGACGTCGAGACACCATTTCGTTTCGATTTTCTTACCCGACGGAATACAACGGTGGAGATGTTTGTTTGCCACCGTCGGAGTGTCGCGTCGCGTCACTTTCTCACCTTCTCAAATTTCATCCTAACGCACACACACACACTCGGGCACAGGCAAAACAACGGTGACGGTGTCCGTTTTCTCACTTCGCTGTCAACTACTCAAGGCAAGAGAAACACTCCAGCTCTGGGCCGCCGATCTTCACTTATTTCAATTCGGTGGGAAGAAATCCGGCAAATGTGTCTGCGAAAGTTTGCTTCGCCCGGGTCGCTTTTGGTGTTTGTAAACAACATGCTGACGTTTGTGTTAGACGGCGGGAATCTTTCGGAAAATCGTCTCCCGTGCCGTTACCATGGGAGACGATGACTTCGAGTCGTCCTGGAAGGTGACGGGAAGCGAAGTAAATCAAACACCATCCATCTTGTTGCGAACTTGTTTCACTAGCACGCTCAACCTTTAAGGCGCGCGATCATTAGTGCGATAGTTCACGTCTGGGTGACGGAAACATGAGCCTCTCCTCGATTCATTCAATGTGCATCACAGTTCCCTGTATCGCTTGTTAGCCAGTCTGCGGCGACCTTGTGGAAAAGAAACCCCAATAAATCCAAAGCTTCCAGAAACGATATTTCGGGGTCGACGGTACGTGCGCAGGATAATCACCCGTAGATGAATTAAATTAAAATAAAAATTAAATCCATCATAAAACAGCAGCAAAACGTGACCAGCAAGCACATTTCCTTCCGCTTGGGGGTTTGTGCTCCCCGCCATCGCACGAGATAAGTCCCATAATAAACAATATTGGCTGACGAAGAGGAATTAAACCGAAAACGAAAGGAGTGAAAGCAAACGTTGGAACGGAGGAAAATTATTTATTACACTTGATGTGACATGAATGTCAAGCAGCAGTGAGAAAAAGAAGCGTGTTTTTTCTTCTTCTCTTGCGCTGCACGGGTATGGGGTTGTACCAGAAATTATTATTCCACCGAAGGATCGCACGGACATTGGGAAACGTTGTAAAATAATGGAAGCCAAAGCAAGGGCGCAAAGAAAACCTTCAAGCTCTCGAGGATCAAAGTGTGCCACGGTTGGCACAGGCAGGCAGGATCCGGAACGCATTAAACGTACAGCTAGAAGAAACAGTTCCTTATTATTATGGACCCTGAACGGGTTTGTTATCGGACGTTGCACCGCGACCCCAGCTCGTCTCCACGGGGATGGGACCAAATGGGTTGAATTAGTACGCAAAGAAGGAAGTATTCATCATCCTTTCGCTGCATCGATCGGTGGAGCGAAGGGAAGTCATGAAACAACAAGAGACTAGGTCCCAGGACCCTGCCGCCTGTGGAGATACATCCGGATATAACTACGATAATATCCGTTAATGGAAGTGGCGTTACGATGGCGGGATTTTTGATGACCGTAGAGGGTGGGCCCTGACCTGACTTTAACCTCTCTTTTCCCCATCGGCACGACTTGTATCCTTTTGGCGAACGTCCTTCTCGATCAACCACCCCCTCCTTAGGGCGGGATGCGATGATAAATGAATTCCAGGTCCCGTGAAATTAAAAACGAAAATACTGACAGTCTACTCATTACAAACGACGACAACTCCCTTCCGGAAAACCCCGCATTCCCGCATCGCCCACTCTCTGGGGGGTTATTCCATATAAATATTCATGACTTCCTACGCCAATATGGCCTGCCGTCGAGGTTAAGGAATCTTTCCGACTTCGTTACATTCCCCTCTGCGTTTACACTCCTGGAAAATTTCCTCGCTCGCTTCGAAATTGGGTTTTCGTATGGCCCAAATGTTACTACCCCAAATGTTGTACCGACAACAGTACCTTCCGCGCCGATGTCCAACATTGTTCGCGTTGGGGTGTCTTGGTGTGAAAAACAAAGCCCTCCCTCGCGCTCCTAATCCTCGGACCAAAAGCGTGATCCCTTCGCAATGCACGGCGCAACCTGTTGGCGAGGTGCTGAGAGTGAGATGCCTTATTCCAATTGCGAAACTCTCGTCTACCCCTCGCGTAACTTATGGCAACCGAAATCGGCGTACCGAAGCAAAAACAGGGCTTCCCCTTTCTTCCCTCAGTCGGCTTGATGCACGGGACGAAGGAGGCCTTTTCTTCACCATTTTCTTTCCGTTGGTCTACCCGTACCGCGACCAAACGCTCCCTTTTCCGTGCAAAGCCGAATGAAATTTATTTAATTCTACCGGCGAAGAAGTTCGTGTCGTGTCTTTCCCGTCTTTCGCGGAAGGGGACTTTGAAGTTTGAAGAAATAATTCGAAACAGCATCGTCTCCGTCGCAACAGCTCGGCAATAGCTGAAACCAGTGAGCCAACGCCGGGTAAGCGCTGGGAGTCACAAATCTCGGTGCGAAAACGGGCCCGTTGAATAATCTCACCTTTTTACGTCATCGTGCGTTGGTTTTGCTGAGGGTGGCGGGAATTGGCGCTCATACCAGTGGCAGAAAAAGAAAACAAAACAAAACTTTCCCTCAAAATCCGGCAAGGAATAACAAAAAAAAAACTTCCCTTTTGTCTACGCTGGCTTGCGGGTAAATCCTTTTCCGAGCCGAGTTTTTGGTCCTTGCAGTCGGAAAGTTTTCCTTTCGGCTGTCTCCAAGCAAGGGAAAAAAGTAAAGACCGAAGCTCGTGGACATCGCATGCCCTTGCCCCTGTGGAGCCCACTGCTTGCTGGCGCTATAAATATTGCCATATAATGGACGACGATCGCCATCATAAGCAGCATGAAATTTTATGGCAATTCCGTGATAAAAAAAAACCGATGGGGACCGTAGCAAACAGCAACAAAGAAATTTTCCACCGAGGATGCTGACGGCGGCATCGCCTTCTCGCGAAGATGGGGCATCCCCACCGAAAGCTTAAAAAAAGTCCTGCCGAACGGAACAAGTGACGTTGTTGGCGTGTGACAGTGGAGTGGCTATCCCCAGCATGGAATTAAATGCCAAAACGAGTCGATGTTTTGTTTCGATCTCTCTCATCCTTTCCAGTTCAACAACAGCAAAAAAAAATGGAATATGAAAAGCAGTTTTTTCTGCTTTTCTTATGAGTGTGTGTGTGTGTGTTTGTGCACTTGTTACGAGGAAGTGTGAGAAAAAACACGGAAATTGTTGTGCTATTTTTTGTGTTATTGAAGGTGGTTATGCGGTTTCCCGCGCGTGGAATTATTTGTTGAGTTAGGTTCCGGCCGGCGGGATGGGAAGCGACAGTGGTGGACGCAACAAACGCACTCGGTTGACGGATTGTTTGTTGGTTTAAGTTTCCTTTTAGTTTTCCAAGATTGGCTCCTCTATTAGACATTTACGTTGCTTCAGGGAGCAATGATAACGAGCAATGAAAACAATAACTCAAATAATTGAAGTGTTGGTTATGTTCACTTATTGATATGTCAAATATTCATAACGTATTTCAGTCACAACCTTTTTTCATCCTTAATTAAAATATTTTGAGTTCAATCTTCAATGTTTAACCTACTCGACGAAGAAAGGATGGAATGTCACCTAGGCTGGTAAATGAGTTTCTACAATTAGGTATAAAATATTAAACGAATGTACAGAAATTCTAAGAAATAGTTGGGAAATGCTGTATATATCTATTAAACACATATCTTTTTATGTATGTTCCGTTCATCCTGTGTTAAATATTTATAAAACAAACAATATATGATTTTGCAGAAAGTAAAAAATGTATGATAATCGAGTTTGTATGGGTTTTATTTAATTTAAATATAAAGCTGCGAAAGACCTATTAAATTTGCACGAAAGAAGATAGTAAATGTAAAAAACAAATCATTACAAATATATTAAATATTGTTCTGCTTTTCGACACTGCGTACTGCACACAGCTTGTCTTCCACTGTAGAATCCTTGTTGCGGGTCACTTGCCCTGCCCCCGTTCTGAGGCATATTTTTAGTCTCGTTGGCCGAAATAGTCGGTTGGGCACAACCATTCATATTCCCCGCGCACCACATACGTTGGTGGCGAAATATTTCGGGAGCGTGTCATAATCCTTCGGATGTAATTTATTTACCACCATGACCACCACCACCACCACCACCATCTTTGCCATGTTTTTAATTTCGATGAATGGTGCAAAAATTAATCCGAAGCTAATCTAACAGTCAAGCACAACCGCACAGGGGATTCACGAACGATTCGATTTCGTTTCTCGCACCGTGCTGGGGTGGGAAGGGTCGGAGGAGAACATTGTATTTTCCACAATTTTCAGCACGCAAAGCATCGGGGCGCGATGGAGGAGGGGAGAATTTATTAGATTAAATTAAATTATATCCCGTGGGGAGGCCGGGGGGGGGGAGGTTGAACGGAACCTCGATCCCGAAATCCGAATGATTTTCCAAATTACTCATTATCTATTTCTGATGCGGGGATTTCCAATGGAAAAGTAGAAATCTTCCTGTGTCGCCCCCGGGACGCTTTGCAGTCGCCCCTTTGCTCAACGTGGGGACAATTCGAATTACAATAGAGCGGAGCGATAGTAGCAGGAGCAGCAATCTTGATTGCTTTTTCCCGTGTCGTGTGCAATCATGGACGCAGGATCCGGGTGTTCGTACATTTTCAAGGATAAATAATGATCGCATAAAAGGATCCGGAGCCGGAGCGTGTGGCAGCAGAACAACGGCAAACGGCAAGAAAACGCTTTACGTGACCGTAGTGATGCCGGTGCAGATTTACAGCGGCGGCAACACGCCGGGAGGGGAAATTGTTTTATTTTTCATCATCACGTACGGCCCACAACAACGGGGGAGGAGAGCTAGAATCGACCCACTCGGTCTTTCTCGTTACGGGCGAACGACGAAACCATCGACACCGCAGCGCTGGCTGAGCAACAACGTGCGGCGCGCCAATTGCCATCCTACCGGAACTACAACTCTTCCGGTTAATTACTCACCATCGTTCCACTTCCACTTGTAAGCGGCCTGGCGGAGAGGGGTGGAGTTTTCCCTGGGATCGGTTGGGAAATTTATTTATACACTCACCGGATTCCTCCCTCCGAGTGCCGGGCGTGAGTCACAGAGTGCCCAGGGAGCTTCCGGTGCCGGAGGAACGGCATCAGTTTCAACCTTTCCACCCTTCAACACCTCCAACCCAAGGTGTGTGAATGGATGGAAAGGATGAGGTGCGAATGACGTACAACCGGTGCGCTCGCGCACGTGTGTGTGTCAAGTTTCATGTCATGTTTCCGAAGGAAAGAAAAAAACATGAAATCAGATCGAATTTCCGATCTGGAAAAAGCATAATTTCCCGTTTAAAATCAGTCATCACTCATAAACAATACCACCGTGGTGGTG
>JXWZ01011223.1:0-12669 GCA_000956215.1 Anopheles farauti No. 4
TATTTGGAGGAACATATTGTACTAGCTAATACATGTGATAATATGTTTGCTACAGGTTGCTCTACTGAAGGTGTTCTAATCAGCCTTTAAAACATGCTGGTGTACTGGTACCGGCACCATTTTCACCTTATTCCTTCTGTAATGTTTTCCACGCTGGTTATGCTTCGCGCGTTGATTGTTGTTTGCGGCGGCACACTTACCGGAAGAATAATGTAAACATCCGGCAGCTTCTGGCGGATCGTCCGCACCAGCTCGAGTATGCCCTCGGTCACCTCGTCGGCGGTGTCGCCGATGTTGTTCGTGCCGGCGTGCAGCACGATTGCTTTCGGTCGCACGTTGTCTAGCTCGCCGTTCTGCAGCCGCCACAGTATGTTCTGCGTCCGGTCGGTGCGTATGCTGAAGTTAAGGCAGTGCATCGGCACGAAATGCTGGTTCCAGTAGTCGGTGAACTGCAGCGACTCGAGCACGCAGTCACCGACGAACATCACGTCCGGGTCCTTCTCTTTGCACTCGGCAACGAAGCGTTTGTGCTGCGGAAGTCGGAAGAGTAGGCGGAATCAGAGTATGCGCGTATCAGGCGGTCACCGCGGACACGGTTTTCAGGGTTGATAAGGATTCGGTTGATGGTCGACCACCACGGAGAAACAGGGGTTGATGGAGTCAATCCGGTTGCGAGGAACCCGCAGCCTGGTACAGGCACTACGGGTGCGTGTATGCGTCTACGGGGTTGGAAGAGCGAGTGCATGTACGTGAGCGTGTGCGTGTGGGTATGTGTGCTACTTACGATACTCAGCCATCGGTCATCACCGTCCAGGTCTTTGCAAATGGCAGGCAGCGTCGTTCCACTCATTGCCCCCGGGCTCACGCGTCACCTATCGTTCCCCGAGCACCTCGTAGCCAGCTAGATCCTCGGACACAGCCAGCGGCTCCGTCAGCAACCCTGAAACCGGACGGTAGCGGACGTCACACGCCGCGATAAACAATAGCCGACGGCCCGACTGCTTCGCACAAAACAAGCGACAGGCCGATGGGACGAAACAAATAAAGGTCGCAAAACCGCCGGGCCACCGAACCACACGGTGGAAAGAAACCACACTGACCGCCAATCGGAAACGGAAACAAAACAAGATTTTTGCAAGCGAATGTTCTTCGTTGGCAGGGTTACGGGCTCTAAGGATGCTGCGGGCTGAACTTTCTTTTTTTTCACGCTTCGCTTTCTACCGAGCACTGTGACGGTTGCTAGTGATGGAGACAGCGAATAGTCATTCGTTCCGATCCAACACGGGATCAAACGCATCCAATCCGGGATCGATATTGCTCCCATATTGGTTTACAGGGTTGAAAGGAATATTCAAAAAAATGATATGCTAGTCGAAAACAAATATTAGAACCAGTAAAACTACATAAAATTAACGTGAAAATAATGTTAATATTAATAACTAGTGTTAATTAAGTGTTCAAATTAATTAAAATAATTGGGTTCGTATTATTTGAATCATAACTAACAATATTAATGTGTCAAAGAATATTTGTTGCAATAATATTTTTTTATAAATAGGACATAATTCGAGGAATGACAGTGAATCTGATAGTATAAACTGAGAACGTGTAGATGTCATGACATTTTTGGAGCTTGAGGCAAACTTTCAATGTGCGCTAGGTCAATATCCCGCGAAATCTTTTGAAGTTTGATATTTATTTCGGATCGTTTTCGTTAACTGATCTAATCCAATAAATGTCACGATAATTTGTAGGGTTCTATCATTGGTTTTGGGTTTCTATCTTGGGTTTTGGGTTTCTTTCGTTTCTAAAGGGGTTTATTTGTTGTTTACGTTTGGTTAGATTGTTCTGGTTACACATTTAAAACCCGAAATCGGTGTAACTCATTTAGTTTGATAAACGTTTAAATTTATGTAGTGTTGAAAGCGCAAACAGTTAATATGTGAGTAGTAAAACTTCTGTAGATAATTAAAGAAATTCACGTGCTTATTTTTGTAAAAATTATCTCAGCGGAACCCGCGTTAAAATGGCTCTTTCGATAGATGGAACTACTGCATAAGACAATTAGGATTAGACAAGTTAGCAAACTCATTGAGCCAACAATATTATTCGTTTCAGAAAAATGAGATTCTCATTCGCTGCATTCGATTATAAAACGGGTAATCGGATTACAAGCAACCGAAATCGAGTTAAGAAGAGTACCTCCTCGTTGCATCATCAAACAAAGGCAGACATATTGATTTGAGTTTAAAACTTTATTTATAATAAAATTGTCTTTGTTAGCATAGTTCAAACAGCCCCAAAACTAGCCGCAGTTTCACTGTCTGGTAATATTTTTTCTTGCACTGGACAAAGTGTTCGGGTTTGGCGAAGGTCGTTTCGATACTAGTTGGTTTGAATGATGTGGGCGAGAGAGGCTGGATGGCTAGGTGGCATTGAACAGTACGTTAGGTGCTAAATATGAACTGCTCTATTTGCGCTATGTAGTGTGTTGGAATCAGAAGGATCTGTGTTTGTTAACTCCTACACAACTGCTGTCTGCTTGCGCCACCTCGTCGTGCCACCATAAATAGCTGACGGACTATTATTTCCAAAGTATCATAAACTGGGTCTGTATGGCTGTTTGATCATCTGTATTGCCTGCACCAACTTCGACAGGTTTGTCGTTCTTGCTTGGACGCTGTGCGTTAATATAGACTCATTTCTGTTACATGTGTAACAAAGTGCGCATTCATCCACGCACACTTTATACATTAAACACTGCTGTAACCGCGTTTCTTTTCATCACTCCCTCTCGGACTTGAGAACAAGAAACACGACGATCTGTCTAATCAATGGAATGCAATCCGAGTCTGATCTGATGTTTGTTTTCTTTTGTGCGTCGGCTTAACATTGTACCGCGTGGGTTATTCACTTCTGGAATGATTCCTTTTGCGAAGTTATACCAAAATTTTCAACTCACAAACATTGTCCGGAAGAGATAAGTGTGTCGGGATTAGCTATATGGCGTCTATCACGGTATCGCCTCCTATCCGTTACCACTGTTCAAAAAACAAAAAAAACAGCTCGCCTTTTTATGTTAAGCACAGTTTGCTGCTACTGATGCTGCTGGGTCGACTGTAAGACGTTCCAAACGCTCCATACCAGGGGTGTTCCAGGTGCCTGCATTGCTTGCACAGTGCTGCTCTGCTACTCCGACTCTATCGGTCCGTACTATTTATTATCAATACTACAACTACATTATGCTTGACATTTACCTACGAACTATCTTGCAAGATAGAAGAAATGGAAATGAATGAACCTGGGAACGTTACGGGAACGGAGTTGTGGCTCCTAATGCATAGGTAGTGGTGGTTTATCTGGATGTGCAAAACTGATCGCAAGAAGGTAACTTAGCCGGCGTGTTTCGTCTGCAGCATTGGGATTGCGTGCGTGTCGTGTCAGAACTGTGCCGACCGTCCAGCTGCCCTATCATCTGCGACACGGGCTGCCCAAGGCGAACGCGTTGTTCAACCGAGAATTTTCTTAATGTACGCCCCGTGGTTGTTGTGCACCTCCGGTTTCGTCAGCGTACGGTGACGGTTCGGTTTGTACGGCTGATAGTTTTCCACGTTGGAGAAACTATTGTGCAGCTCGGAGTTCTCGGTATCGTCACCGTCGGCGTGCTCCTCCGCACTCTGCTGCTGAGATTCGTCGTGTGCGTTTGTTGGAATCGTGGCCGTCACTCCTGTCGGTGTGGTGGAAGTGGTGATAGTGATAATGGTGGTGGTGGTGGTAGTAGAGGCTAACGTTGCCGCAAACAGCTCATCCTCCAGCTGGGTGTGGATAACAGCATGGTTCGTTGCTTTGGGAGCAGGTTCGGAGCTGACGACGGTGCTCAGCAAACGTTCCGGTAGCTCCGTCGAGCCGACAGAAGCCTGTGGTAATGGACTAACGGTACTCTGTTGCTGTTCAACGCTTGCCGGTAGCGTGCTAGTGATGGCTGCTGCATCCGACTCGGTAGTGTGCGTGTCGACGCTTACATCTGGCTCATTCGTAGCCTCCGTCGGCTGTGTAGTAGAGACCGATACAGGTGCCGCTTTCGTTGTGTTTAAGTCCGAATACTGTGTCAGCTGTATGGTAGATACAAGTGCGGCCGTATGGGGAGTATCAACTACTTCCTTCTCCTTCTGCGCAGCTTTGCTTTCTGGCACCGTAAATGGTCGCGTGGTGATCGTCAGTGACGCTGCAACCTGATCGGGACTATGCGAAGGTTGCGTTTGATCGAAGACAACGTCTACTACCTGGTGCGCATCGGTGCTAGTACCAGTTGCTACAACGTTTGCTTCATTGGATGTTGCTGTCTGCTCGGTGGATGAAGCGACTTGCAGTGGATCGGATCCAACGCTGGCGTCCTGTGTGGAAAACACGGTCGGTAATGGTTCGGTTACGGCGGATTCCACCTTTGTCGTGGTCGTGGAGGCAGCGGTTGGTGCGAGCATCGTCGTTGACGGTGGTTCCGTATGCGGACGGGCAGAAATGAAGCGCGCCTTGACGAGCAGCATTGGCGGAATGAAATGGTCACCGGTTATAACCTCCTTTTTGGGTGTCGTTGGCAGGATATGGCTGGCGACTGTTGTCCGCGTTGTCAGCAGCGTTGGTGGTAAACCGGTAGTCGTGGTCGGCACCGTCGTCGTGGCTGATGGTGTTGCGGTTGGCGTCGTGGTATCGATTAGATCGGCCGAGGAACTGCTCGCAACAGACATCTCCGTCGTTGCTGTTGCCCCCAGTGCCTCACCATCCGCATCAGTTCCACGGCGCAAGCGCGAATCGGGCGTCGTTACAACGTCCGGCTCACCAGGACCTTCCCCGCGTGGTTGGTTCTTAACCCCACCGGCAACGATCGTCGAGTCCGCGTAATCTCCATCCGCCGTCGGCTTCACCGCCTGCTGAATGATGTCAATCGGTTGCGTTTCCGTTTCGTCCTGCATCGGCTGATCGCCCATCATCGGCTCATCCTCCTCATCTTCCTCATCCGCGCCGCTCTCGTTCCTCTCCGGCAGCTTTTTAGCGTAGCGATTCTTCTTCTCGTACAGCGGCGAGTACTTCTTGCCGTACACCGCTTTACGTAAACTTCCCGCATCGTGCGAAACACCGTCAACCTCCTCGCTGTGCAACGCCGCCTGCTCGCTGCGCATCAGATCCTGCAGATTGAACTTGTTGATCACGTTCTTGACCGTATCCTCGATCTGGTTCGGGTTGACTTCGATTTTGTTGTTGCTTTCATCGTCGTTGGCCGAGACGACCGTCAGTATGTCGTGCTCCAGAATCTGTGGCGGTTGCGGACGTCGCGTTGAGCTCGCGGTTCCAGCTCCCTCCGCAACTGGGCCAAGCTGCAGCAGATTGTTATTCTCCGTCGCTAGGACCGACGCGAGATCCTCCTCCTCACTGCACTGCAGCTGCTCGATGATGCTATCACGATCCTGCTTACCCTGACACGAGATGTGCTTCGTACCGGACTCGCCACAGTCACGCGACAGCTGCACGGTCCCGCTGTCCGACATATACTGCACCGTCAGTGACGGAATCGAGGTAATGGTACAGTCGACTGCCCACGATGGCACTGCGGAAGAATCGAAATTTTCAGTAATTGCGCCGAGAGCAACTTATAAACGCTGCCGTTACAACTTACCGGGCAGCTCGCAGAGAAAAGCGGCCGTTTCTGGACCTCCGCAACGGAGTGCATGCCAGCGGAAGTCGCGTACTGGATCTACCACCGCACACAGCGGCTGCTCCATTGCCGGGATTGCTTCCGCCCAATAGCCACTCGCTGGATCGAGCGCCTTCGAACTTCTGACAACGAGACAAGGAGTGGAAATATTTTCAAGCATTAATAAATAATCATACCCCGGCTGGGACGTCCTAAAATCACTCAGGAAATATTCTTCGCACTCTGCCCGTCATCGATCCGGCGGTACAATAATAGCCTCCATCGAATTGGTCGGAAATGATGTATTGCCCATGGCGTGGCCTTGTGTATTCGGTCTTTCAACCTTTCAAATGGCATTAGTAACACCTGCGCTTTAAGCTTTTGGAGAAGTTAGGTTGTTTTGAAATCCGGAGGAATTATCCGTATTATCGTTAGGTCCAGTGTCAAGCCGGGCTGAATTTATTACCCAACCAGCTTCCCATTAACCGTCCGCACTCGATGAGCCAGACAATTGCTACATGCATGATAAGATCCTTGTTTCCTCTTAATGGCTTATTGGGAGGATTAGCCTTCGTAGAGGAACTTCAAATAGGAACACATACTTGAATGTTTTGTTAACACATCGTACAGCATTTTTTGTGCGTTTTCTTGTGCTCTGTTCTTTGCAAATCTATTTTAACATTTTCACACAGCTCAATAATCTGTCAGGACAGGCCCAAAACGGGCTGATGGACGAGACAGTCTTCCGGTCTTCCAGTTTTTGCACCCTGCTAAAGTTGATGACAGTTTCAGCTCACGTTCTGCATGTAGACACTGCCGAGATCCTTGGGTATGCCTCAGGATCCTCTGAATACGACAGTACAAACCCACCCAACGCAACACCCCGTGCCCCAAACACACACACACTTCTCATCCTTACGTTCCGGGAACGAATTTCCGGTCGCCCTGCTGCTGGGATCCTGCGACCGGTTGGGTCACAGAAACCAGGTTTCTCAGCTCTTTCACGGTGAGTTTAACTTTGCTGGTTTTGCGAGTAAATGTTGACACAACAAATACAGGAAAAGGATAACAACCACCGGGGTTGCCTGCCCCAGCCGTCAGATCAGCCCGCCAGTTGTCGGGCTTTGTTTCAAGCAGGGGAAAGCTTCAAAACCACCGTCCATCCGGGCCAACCTTAGCCCGGGTCAACGGGTGCATTTAGCAAACGCTTTCGTGCAGAAAAAAAAATATAAAACAGCAATCAGCCGAGGCAAACGGAACCCATTGCAGTCATCTGCAAACGACTGGTTGATGAAGTCGCGAAAGGGAAACGAGACAATTTGGCATTGCATTGGCGTTAACGTAAATTCATTCATGGTGGGAGGACAACAATAAAATGGATTTTGAAATGTCATTTTACATTACTTCTTTACTTTTGGCGCTAGTTTGTAAGCTAATGTTCTTTTTTCTTAAATTCTTGTTCACTTACGTCCAGGTGAAGCGGGCAGAGTTTTCGGGGCGCATCAAACCGATCCACACGGCGCTGGTCACATCAAGCTCCTTCAAGAAAGCGCGTGTTGCGTCGAACTGCACACCATTGTCGACTGGAAGTACACAAAAGACAGCGAGTCAGCGGCAAGAAGAGGAAATTAATAATTAAAAGGTTGATTTTTGAACATTTTTCTAACAAACAAATGAAAAATTTAGATAGAGTTATTTAGATGCTAGATTCTATTTCTGAGACATGACAAAGAAATTCGATTCGATCCATTAATGAAATTTACCTCGCGGTTCAATAACTAATTGTAATGCTTTAGTAAGTGTAAAGACTACTCACTAAAACCGGAAATAAATCGTGCCGCGTTAGTGACAAGGGTTAGGATTAAATTATTTCACGCGCGCCCAAGAAAATGCAGGCGAGTGAGATGAAAACCGCGCCCAATTTAGAATAATTTAATTAAAACCCGACCACAATACGGATCATAAATCTTCATTTACGCAGCCGACGACGGTCGGGTACCCTTCGTTCGTACCAAACTTTTCGACTGCCAGCTTTTCAAACAATCATTAACGCGCCTTTTTTTTTTACGTCCTTACAGGGTTGGGAGCTGAAGCTGTAAACCTGAACGCAATATCTTCATTTTCCTCACTTGATGGCGGATGATGTCGACTGAAGCCGCAGCCGGCAGCAACGGGCATTAATTTGCCAACGCGTTGATGTGGTCGGTTCGGGACAAAGGGAAAGGATTTAAACGTCCCGATCGTTGGGACACATCCGTCATCGATCCGCTCGTGATAGTTGTAGCTAGAATAGACATCGAACGGACGAAATCAGAGCATTCTGTGCACATGGGCGTTTGCTCAGCAATTAATGTCCGGTGGTACGTTTAGAGTGTCGCATCCTTCAATGTCCTTCCGAATCGAATCGTTTTGTCTATGACTGTTCAGGGGAGAAACAATTTTCCTACCCGTCTAATGGGGTGTTTGCATAGCACTAGAATTTCGAAAGTTTTGGATTCATTTTTTTTGCAAATAACCGGGTTCTATATTTGACATTTGTACAGGCAACTTTTGCTGGGAAGGGAACTACTTTTAGTATGATCTCACTATTTACAAGTTACTATGTTAGAAATGGGTACAGGAAGCTGGACTGTACTCATTGCTCTAGTCGAAAGACGACATTTATCAAAAAATTATACTTAATTGACACATCCTAGTGCGTTCAAGAGCACCCTTAATGTATACTTAGAAATAATTTATATGTTCGAGAACAAACCTTGCTTTAACCTTACGAAATCGTGACATTAATTCTGCTGTGTTTATTACACACAGATAGATAGATAGAAAGATAAAGATAATAAAACGTCTTTCGAGAGAGATATTAAAATCGATCTGACACTGCGTAGTAGTGCGTTTACTCTCGAAAAAGAGTCACTATCCTCATCGAGGACTAAAACGGTTTTATTATCGTATTATTAACGCTTCATTTTGCGCGCTTAATTAAAGTTTGCCGCCTGGTTAGCAAACAATTTAAATTAGTATGGTAGAACTTATAGCAAGCGGTCAGATCGGTTAGCGTTCAGGAATTTCAACCCCACCGTTCGACGCCGTTCCACTATCTCTCCGCGCATTTCAGCGTATTGAGCATGAGTTATGCAGCTGTGGGGCCGGCTTAGACCGTGGCGGACACATACCGCACACCCCCGACCCACGGGGACAGATAAGCTGCCGGCACGATGTGGCGGCCACACCGCCGATAACCCGAGAACTAATTAATGATGGAAGGTAATTAAAATCTATAATTATCATGCCACATCCGCCGGTGCCCGGGGCCCGTTTTGCTGCGATTCTGCCCGCTGCTCGCAATTTTGAGGTTGGTAGTATGTGGGTAATTCGAGAAATGAAAAATTAATGCCCGGTTCGGTGATGTACCCGACCGCTGCATTGCTCGAATGACACGTGCCGGGAACAATGCGTTGGTTGCACGATAAATGCAGGCATGTCGTGCTTTACGATTTCGTATCCGTCTTTATCAATACTGTGCCAACTCTTTACCACAGTTGCTTGGCGATGTTTGTAATATTGTGTAATAATTTGCTACCCATAAATGTAGCTAAAACAAGGAATACTCTTTTCAACTTCTAAATCTGGGAACATAAACATTGAGAAAATAAAGTGTTGATTGTACATGAACGTTTTGTTAAAAGAATTACAGGTTTTTAGGCAAAGTTGCGCCTGCAATGCATGAAATTTACTAAGTGTAACGCATTGATAAGTAAGCTTATACAAATAATAATTAAATATTAATGAAAAGGCCTTGTTACATGAGTGTAATGTTTCAACCCGTTCTTATCATCTGGTACAGTTCACAACGCTCAGTAGGATGCCTGTGCTTCGCGGAATCTGTTTCTCATTCCTTGAGTGCTTTCGTCTACGAAAATATATGCCAAAATCCGAAGAATTTCTTCATCGAGAATGACGGGCAGTATCGTGTTTTTCATCAGTCCAACTGGAAAATCCGAACTCGCGGCAGCGACTTCAGGCAGCGCACCCATCGGCGACCCCGTGACGCCCCGCAAATCCTATTACCGCGACCAGCTGCCGTTTAATCCTAGGATAATGTCCAATTTGGAGTGATTATGCAAATCAATTCAGTTCATTGGGCGTTGATTGAGCGCGTGATCGCCATGATAATTGTGGATAAATATGCAATGTGCAGCACACACACACACTCGCGCACACTCGCGCACTAGGCGAGGCACATTTACAACAATGGAGTCCGGGATGTAGGGCATGTGGGTATTTTTCACGCACACACTGTATGTTTGCCATCATATAAAAGATAATGTGACACATTTGCTGGGAAGCTGCTGGGTGCGGCAGTGGAAGTGGGAGGGCTGGTCGTCATAAACATCAGCACATGTGTAACGCGTGAGGTTTTTACTAATTATATTTGCAACAACCAAAAAAAAGCAAAACGATCCTTCCATATTGTTACGGCTGAGGATAATATTCCATTAGCAGGTTGGGCGTTTAATTTAATGAACCCGCTTGTTTATCGTTGCGTTACAAAACGATTGAAAACATGAAAGAGCCATAAATAGTGTTTGATTTTTGTTATATTTATAGCAATTTAACACCTGACATTTTTCATGCTTCATTTTAACTTAATTTTTTCATCAATCGAAAAAGCAGGATATCATGCTCCAATTTTTCCCCAGAAATCCACTTTTCTGCCGTAATGACTTGGGTTGTATGCGTTTACCGCTAGGCATCACGCTTTCACGCTCCCAATTGCTTTAAATTAATACCGACCCCGATTTAAAAAAAAAAGCAAATTTATTTTGTTGGTACGTCTCCTCTCAAATTTATTTTAATTTAATCGTGCGATAACTTTCTTCGGTGCGATGGATACGATTTAAACACATCCTCCTTCCGGCCACACCTCACCCTCCCCCAGCGCCATCGCTCCGTACCAAACGAATTTTGCACCAATTGATAAAAGCGATCGATCAACGGCACAGAAGCACCGCAACGGAAACATTCCGCCAGATCGAATGCAATGCAGCAAATTGCAGGCGGTGCAATCATTCGCACTGTACGTTCCGGTTGCGCAGTTTCCCCAACAGGGTGAAAACAAATATCACATTACCGGCGGACATAATTGTGTGTGATGCGTGCGTGAAAACAAAAAGTTATCTGCTTTATTTTTTATTCCTTTCCCAGCCTGATTGTTCATTAAAACAAATATATCATGTTGCATTTTGGACGTTTTACGCACCGGGCGAAAGCGTATGCCTTAATGATTCGGGTCAATTGTTCGGGATCGATAAATAAATAGATGAAATGGATTGATTTTTACTATTTTTTAGTTTAAAAGCGGAAAAACCGATCATTTAAATGATATTTTTTATGTAACACAGCCGAGAGACAAATTTATATTGCAAAACCACGAAAAAAAATGTACACAATAAAGTACTTCAAAATGGTTTCTTTGAACAAGATTGGGGTGGCAAAATCAAACACCAAATTGGCGTTGAAACGGCAGATCGATTGATTCAATATGAAATTATGCAATAAAAACTCTCGGCATCGTTCTTCACTCTATTTGTATATTTTATCTTACTTTGCACCTTTTAAGGTACGTTTAAGGGCGAAACGTGAGCGAGAAAACATTATATAGCTTAGTCCCCCGTTGATGGTTCGGAACGGCAAGAAAAAAAAACTGCCTGAAAATGTCTCACACTCCTTCGAGTAGCTGCGAAGGGCAGGCATAAAATCAGTGTTTCTTTTTCTTTCCTTTTTAAACCCACGGTGGTCGGATGCTACTTTCCGATTGGCACTGGCAATTGTTAAATATTGATACGAATTTTCAGCACCAAGCCGGAGGCTGCTTCCGGTTTCATCCGTAAGGATCGTTAGCGTTTGCAAAAACCCGTACCTCAAGTAACCGCGGATCACCGCCCGTCTCAGCTCCGTTACTACAATCAATATTGATACTGCTCTTTACTGTCCCTTTCCCTTCCCGGGCGTCGGATCCCGCACGAGTAAATGCGCCTAAATGGTTTCCGTTTTTTGTGTTGCACTGGTCTGGCTTGTGGCCGCCAGACCATTGGACGGGCCCTCAACCCGTTGGGAAGCAAGGCAGCTGTCTGTTGAATAATGCGAAGTAAATGGGCACCAGATCCTGCAGCTCCGGGTACCTTAAGGAAAGCCGTTTTCGATCGTGTCGGATGTAAATGTACACCGTTTGCAATGTATATTCGCGGCACTATCGAACCGGGTACTGAAGAAATAGTTGTTTGTACTCCGTATTTATCTCCATCTAATTAGACCTCGGTTTCGCGCACCCAAACGATATCATACACCGAAGCACTTCGGAGCACGGGCGCATCCTACATATGGTTCGGCACTTGTCCAGCGTTCATCTTTCACGTTTCCCCGCCGATCGGTAAGCCTTTCGAGCTTCGAAACGAAGCTTAATTAAATTGCTAAATATTTACACCGTACCCGGGGCCCGGACCATACCGAATCATGGCAATTCCCGGGCGGCAAACTGCCATCGCTGGTGGAGGTAAATAAGGGCCAATAAAGGACGCGCGTGGCGTTCGCTTCATTTACTTCCAGCCCGGCGGCAGTGCCGGACGACACAGTCCTGTCCTTTATTCTGACGTTAAGAAGATACGATTGGAAGCTCTAGAGAGTTCGACGAAACAACGGCTGCGAGAGGATTCCCATTGTTTGCCCTGTCTGTACCTGATGGATTTTTCTTCTCTCGTCCTGCTGCTGCTATACCCGGAAAGGATACAATGTGCGACGTCGCTCAACGCGAACGATCTAACTTTCGTGTACTAGCTACCAGGCGAATGTATACTTTTCTGCCCGCTTCAGGTACTCATCTTTTTTTACTATTCGGATGAAAGTTGCAACTATTACGCTGTAAAGCTACGACAAAGTGTACAAGAACCCAACTTTATCGAGCTAATTTTTAACCAAACATT
>JXWZ01011224.1:0-25576 GCA_000956215.1 Anopheles farauti No. 4
TCATGAAAGAACGTTTCGCGGCACGAGCCTAGTTTTAACTTTGGCGCCGTAACTAAATTAAAGACAGTGATGAATTTATTTGGAAACGATTGAATTATAAACTATCCTTATGCGTGTTGTAAATTTATGTAATTTTCCTCAACCAACAAATATTATGGTTACGTTTGTTTACTTTGCTGATTGAATTTTAACGAGCTAAAATCAAATTTCTTAAAGAACCACTATGACACAAATCACAATGCTTCGAATTGGCACGCAAATGGTACCAAATCGGGGCTATATGTGTGCTTTACTTCATTATGATATTCTTTCCCCGAACCCGGGCAACTGCCAACTTCGATGAGGTTTTCTTATGAATAATTTACGTCAAATAGTGAAGGCAAGCAATTTCTTGCCTAGATCACGATTGGTTGACGTTTAAATTGTGTGTAAAATTAAGCCAATCGCACGACGTATTCTCAGTAGAATATTACAATAGTACAGGAGAGTTATTTTTGACACGATTCCGTGAAGAAGCGGTATTCTATTAGTGCGATTTTAGAACAGATATATAGTATTGAGGAAAACATTCATTGCCCGTGACTCTCATGTGCGAGCCAAATCGGTTATTCATGGGCAGTACGTGCAGTTATGGCGTTTTGTTGACGAGCGAACGCGTCTTCACTGTCCGCTCCGCGATAATGCCGTTTTAAAGCGAAAGGTGATGAAATAATGGCTTCGTGTCTGACGTGTGTGAACCAAGCTGGGACATGATGCTTTGAAAGCGCCCGACATGATTAATACATGTTAAGTCATAGAGTTTAGTAGGGTGACCTGTAGGAATAGTTAACACGATATTGCTCAAACTAGACGTATAATTTTATGCGTATAACCTTTCGTTTTTTGGAGAAGTCAGTCAAATAGCTTTTAAATAAACCTAATACAAACCCATTGGTGTGATAAAAATTGCACATTTTGGTGTAAATAAGGCAAATACGGGAAAAAAGATGGAAATATAATAATAATATTTTTCTGATACATTATTAAAGTTTTATTTAGGCTCATATTTTTACATTCTACTGCAAACGTTATCTAGCCTCACATGCACACAACATAAATCAGATTGTAAAATATTACCGAAACCATGATCTGTAACTTTTAACCAACTTCTGGTCACTGGGGAAGCAAACACAAGCTCATAAACCTCCATCCGGTTCCGAGCGATCATTAGGAGTCGTTCGCGTACAGACAAGGACTTGCTGTGACATAAACAAACATCGGGCAAAAATCAATCTCCCGCAATTCCACTCACATTCTACCCCACCCCGTCCCCACAGGTCTCGCACTCGGATTCGTGACGTCGCTCGAGCTGTACATGGGGCTGCGAGTGGTGATCGGTTTCGCGTCGATGTCGGTGGCCGTGGTTAGCTTCGTGCTGGTGGTGGAGCTGGTAAGCGGCCGGTACCGCACGATCATCGGCATCCTCAACATACTTCCGGTGGCCTTGGCCTACATCCTGGCGGCGGGCATCGCTTACGTGACGCGCGACTGGCGCACGATGCAGTTCGCGATTACCGTACCCGGTCTGGTGCTCGTCTGCAGCTGGTATTGGTGTCCGGAGTCTCCGCGGTGGTTGCTGGCAAAGGGCCGGATCGATGAGCTCTGTCTGTTGTTGGAACGGGCCGCCACCACCAATCGCATACAGCTGCCTGCCAACTATAGGAAAACACTGCTGGTCGAAGGTGCGGACGGGACGGGTGAACCCGAGGCAGCCGTGTCGGTCGGAGATGTGTTCCGGCGGAAGTTTATCCGCACCACGCTCGTCATGATCGTCGTCTGGTTCGGCATCATTCTGATTTACTTTGGGATCACGCTGCATCTCAGCAATCTCGGCGGTGATATCTACCTCAATACGGTAAGATAAAGTGGATGGGTTGTTTTAGCACTGTGGGGTATGGTTCAGCAGCTATTGAAACCGAAAGCGGCCATTTTGGAGACTGTTTTTCAAACTGTAAATACTTGGCAAATTTGCAAGTAATGATTTTTGGAGTTTCTTAGTTTCACACTCATATATTTACACGGTATATTTTTTGTTTTATTTCTTTGAACTGTATTGCTGATACGCATGGTACGAAAAATCAAAATTCGGTTTTATTCGGAAGATTATTTATTGTTTCATAAATCGAGACTATAAAAAAATTACAGTGATACAGCAAGTACGTTAGCAAAATATGTACATAAATGTATTCAAAACGAACATATTTCTTCCTTTTTAGTTGTTAATATCTTCACCTCATGCCTGTATCACATATCATTGTATATAAGAGTATGAGAGTAAGAAAACGTGTATATAAAACTATTCTGCTAGTATATCTGTGTATGGAAAAACAAATATCTATTTGTATATATTTTTATTTATTTTTAACACACCATAAACTGCCAAAAATAGAACAAAAATATACTTAACTATACTTAATACTTAATTGGGTCATATTTATTTAAGTAAATCAACAATATATTCATCTTATGTTCATAGTCGAAACCGCGTTAAGACGTAAGAAATTATTTTTTTATTTATTTTAAACATTTCCAACACCTTTCGCATCCTTCCCCTCTCAAACAGGTCATTGCCGGTTCGGTTGAATCGATTGCCATCTGTCTCAGCATCGTGGTCGTGCTGAAGCTCGGATTGCGGATTAATTTATTCCTCTACATGGTCGTGGCCGGGCTGTCCTGCATTGTGATGAACTTCGTGCCGGATGGCAACCTATGGCTGATAATTACGCTGGCGATGATCGGTGAGTTTGCGAGGGGCGCTTCTGCGTGGCAATCCAACTTTCCCACCTGGTGCAACATGAGAAGGAGCTTAATGAATAGAGATGTTGGTTTTTGTTTGTTGCTTTTTGCATATTGTGGAGAAGGATGTGTACCTGAAGTGTGCGAAGAATATGGTGCACACGAAATGCATATTTAGTTACTATAACGTGCACATTTTCAGTTGCCCCAGAATTCGGTTGCTTTGCCAAAAACGGAAGCGCTATCTCTTTTTCTCTATCTCCATCAGTCCGAGGATAATATAACATTATTCAATTAGTGTTACGGCGTCGACGTAGTGGCACCATGTTCCAGCGTATGTGCTGATTTATTCAAGTGTTTTCAATTTTTGAGCCACTCGTTTTTTGAGCCAACCGACTAGTCACCCGTGTCATGCTCTGTGGCAAAGCATCTATTTCCGGATTTGTTTCTAACCTGTTTCTTTTTTTTTTCAACAATCTCTCTATCTCTTTATCACACACTCTTCGCTCTCTTGCTATGGTACCGATGCAGTCAAGTGCTGTGTAGGAGCGTGTAATGCCATCATTCCGACGTTTACCGCGTACCAGTATCCTACGACGATGCGCAATCTCGGTGTTGGGGTGGGAAATTTCGCTGCCGGCGTGGCGCTCATCATCGTGCCGTACCTGTGGCTGCTGGTAAGTTCTTCGTGAGCGGATTTCGTGCGTAATTTGATTTTGTTTATAAACGTCATTCGCAATGTATAACACTGAAAATTAATTTTATTTTTGTGTGATACCAGAATTTAATTATGTTTATACAATATTTCCATACAACTGTTTATGAAGAATTTTCCCTTTGGTTGAATTAAATTAATCGAATTACATCTTCACAGGAACACATTGATCAATACCTGCCGATGACGATTATGGGCGTGTTCAGCATTATTGGTGCTTTCTCGTTGGCAATCCTGAAGGATAAGCTAAGCCCCAAATACCGCAAGCGAAAGCAGGCAAAGCAAGCATCCATTTATCAGAATACGGTTCCCACCAACGGTGAACAGCATGCTTCGATTGACAGCTCGAATAATTCCAAACAGTAAGCTCAATCGCGCGCGTTTAACGCATAACGCACCTGGTCCCCTGTAACGCATCTGGTCTAATTTTGTGCCGATTGCATACTTTCAGGCGCATCGGGTCGGATCTCGGAAACGGCAATGCGGGCGGAATCAGCAACATTGGATTTACGCAAAACGAGAGTATTTTCCTGTAAAGCTATCACATGCTCTCTCTCTTTCTCTTTTTGTTTTTCATTTCCTTAGTCATAAAGCAAATGTTTTTGTTAGTTAACCTATTCCTAGGTTTCTATTGCTGCTAGAAAAAAATATTAACCTAGCGACAACTAGAAAGCAGCTCGGGAGCTAAGCCTTCATCACGGAATTTAAAGCTAGTATTTAAATTTTCACACTGTGGCATTGAAGTGGCGCGGTATTTGCCTCAAACCACAATGCTCTTTCTCAGCATTATGTCATGACAGAATTTCGAACGGGTCAGGATACAATTGGTGTACAATGGAACAGATAGCTATAGATAGTATTTAGAGTAGAGCTCAGGCGACATTGGGAACAAACACGATCGCAGCACGGCGGTAGACGACAAAGGACAACTTGTGATACATATTTCTACCAACTCAGCACTACATTCATGCAAAACTGTTGAACGATTTCATGAGCGTATTTATAGGATAAGATAGGTTAAAATGCGCGAATCACATAAGGACATCGATAAATCAAGTATTATGTTTTGTGAGAGTAGAAGAGGTGGATTAAAGATAATATACAATGGGGATACAACGGGGTGAATAACGAGGTAGTTGATAATAGTTTCTGATATATCTTGCTAGTAAGGAGCATGAATAAATTTAGCTTTCTTTCTTGGTGCATGCCACAAAGCTGCACCATCAAATGAATAAATAAAAGCAAGAAAAACGCTTTAAAATTTATGATATTGTTTATAATAACATTTATGATCAGCGGTTTTTTATCACTTATGAAAAGCAAAATGCGATTATTCCTATCTGCTTTTGTTGGTGTAGTAAGATTTTTTCAAAAAAAATAGTATTAGCGTCCACAATGTGGATTATATTTCGACAGCCTATATTTCAGATAGCAGTTAAAGGTTTACATTTGCAGATTGGATAACTGCTTTTCTTTGCATGCAATTTCAAAGAAGTGACTCTGCGAAAACACGACATATATCACATATCTTTTGAGAAGAGTCGATCTGTAAATTTTAAATAAAAATTTTTTTCGTTAGTTTTCGATAACCAGGCTAATGATCGCATAAAACAAAAACTGATCAATACAGCACACTACACCACCCACTCCCATGGATGTCCCGTGTATTGGTAAGAGATTAATTACGCACCAACACAGCGATCGCCACACCCATGCTCCAGAATCCAGTTTGGCCACAAAATCTTTAGCCTACATCTGAGACGCACGCTATTTTCACCTTCCCTTTCGATTACATACGACGCACATTCTGCACCGACGAGGTGCATAAGCTTGTACCGTGCACAAATACACGGGTCCATTGCGTGCTCTGCTGCTGCTGTGTTCGTTTGTGTTCGCTTATGCTGCAGTCGAACAAGAGCACTAAGAAGAACACACCGTGGTTACAACCTGCGGTGGGTTCTCCGATCGGGCGCGGTTTCATCTGGTACCGTGTGCGTTCGAGCGATCGCGTCGTTTGCGCAATACGTAGATCCACGAAACAGGCTGTAAGCGAAGATTATGACGATTTCTGCTTAATTTCACGTATCAATGCATCAGTTTTCCTATTTAAATGCATCAGTATTTACCATTTATGTACAAAGTGTCATTCAGGGAGAACAAAAAAAATCTTCTGAGTGTGGAACGTCAAAGTAAACTCTACCCACAATAAAGCGCCATCTATCGTTCGCTAGCGATAACTACACTAAATCAGCATCTTAGTGGCAACTCATCCATTCACCTCAACTCGAAGGTTAACGCTTACAAACACGAGCAAGCGGGTGTCAACGAGCGAAGCGGTTCGGGCAGGACAGAGGCTTGCGTTTCTTAACGGGCTTCAACATGCCCGCTCGGGGTGGGGTGCCTAACCATGATCGCGGCGTAATGGAAAACGGCTTCGGTATAAGATACCGATGCCGTGCGCCACGAACGGTTATTTGCTAGCAGATCGTTGCCTCGAACGGTTTGCCACGAGTGTCTGAAACCGCCCCACCCGTGGGCAAATAGTGCGTTGGTGTGAAGAATTGAAGGAAAACTCACATACACAGTGGACTAGTGAAAGCGAAAGTATAGAAGAAAGAGAATCCGGTACAAGGGATTTATTTTCCTGTTATTGTGAGGTGTTGTGAAAGTGATACCCCGGGAAAGGATCACGCACACCCGTGTTTGTGTATTTGTGAGGTTGTGAAAATCGAATTCACTACAAGTGTCACTAGTCGCTGTTTGACAGGATGAAATATTCGCTAGCTTTGGTAGGTTTCGAGCAGTAGTTTAGTGGGTAAAACAATTATTATGTAAAATTCATCTTTTTGGATACTCATACTCAGTGATCCAGTGAAATTTGAAACCAGCTCGGTTCAGTAAAAATTTTACTATTTTTTTAGTGTCAAAGTTAAACAGGGTTAACTTCTCTATTTTTTATTAATTGAATTCTAAGTTTTGATGAGAGTTTTATAAACTGTCATTAAAACTCATTTTATCGCCAAATGGTTCATCTAAGAGCACACAATACTTCATCTTCATTTTCAAAAATACATTTTACCACCAGCTTGGGGTAAAGTAAAAAAAATTAAAAGCTCACCATTCTCATCAGGTGATGCGAAAGGTTAAACGGCACCAATTTGGTGCGTTACACGAAAAAAAAACAAGCACCTCAATCGCAATCCTTGAGCCTTTTTTTAAGCACGTACTCACGTGCCCTGTGTACGGGTCGCCTGTACGCACCCTTCGTGGTAAAGGGTGGCGCGACTGATCACCCCGGCGGCTGCTTTCTTGCTGTTCCAATTCCATCTCAATGACATCACACGTTTGATCGACTTGCTCCGGCTCTCCTTCGCATTGCGCACCGTTCGCAGCATTCGAGAACTGTTTTGCCTGCAACACTACACACCCGTCATATGACTGTAACGCCGGGTGCGCGTTACAGTGAAACCAGAGCCAGGCCTTGAGTAACCAGCCTGGAGAATGTTGCTTGACGTGGCGCTTACTACAGCCGCTTACGGAGGAAAGTTGTTTCGGGCGTGATGATAAGTAGCCCGTTTTCTCGACGTGTGGCGTTTCAACTTCCTCATTCTTGCGCTCCACAGCTGTAGTGAGGATTTTTTCTTCTTCCTTTGTATTCGAATTGCAGCAGCCTCAACGCCCTTGCCGAGGTAGCATGGTTTTTCATTTTATACTGCCACAAACAGCTCCTGACGTAATGGAAAAAAGGTCGTCGGGATATACCTTCGGCGGCAGTTGCTGAGTTCGGTTGAAAGATTTCATAAACAAAAATTAACCACCCCGAACTAGTTGGCGGGGTGTTCTGCGCGCCATTGCAGGCGCAGGTGGTAGGACGAACTTATGCATCGCTTGTTCGGTTCAGTCTGGTCGCATTGGTGCAGCCCTGTGTGGGCTGAACGGTTCGCACCCGGTATCAGGTTAATGGTGCACTTGGTGTGGTTGGTTTTTTTTCTCTCTCCCCGTGGCTGATGTTTTGTTTGCTTTTGTTTTGCCTCCTTTTATGCGCCCGGTTTACGTAACGTTCCGAGACAGGAAAATGAAAACGGTTCGCTGGTTTGTGGCATAATTTTAAACGATCTCGTGTCGCTCCGAAATAACGATTTTTCTTGCCCATTTTTTATGACTGGTTTATTCGTCTGATTACGCATTGTGTCGGTGCATTCAAGGGTGGAATATGCTATCAGTAGCATATATTTTTAAAATTTTATGTACCGATTTCGAGTCGATTTCGAAAGTGACTTTGTAATGTTTCGATTTTCAATAATCGCATCTTGTCGTTTACAATAACAACATTACCTTACTAAACTAATCAACCTACGCCGCAAACAGCATGGGCTGTGAGATTTCGCCCCCAACACCATGTCTGGCCGCATGCATTCCCCGCAAAGCGGTCAATCGAGCGGAAAACTGGGCATCAGAAAGCAATTCGTGAAGCATTTACCTGCGAAGCGTGTTCATATCAGTTCGCAATTCAATGTAGCAGAATTTGCGGAGGAATTCCAATTGTATCTAATCAACCCTCCCGATACGGTGGGTTATTCCACCTAACACATTTCCACAAACACACACACACACCCGTGCTTCAAATTCAAACCCATCATCAAATCGAATTGGCGCCGAACGGACGAGCTTCCTCTGGGTCCTCTTTTTTCGCATCAAAATACACAAAAACAAATTAATTACATATCAGATTATTTATTTCCACCACCGACGGAGCTCGATTGCACGCTGGTGCTCTGCGGGATGGCAATTTTACGTCGAAACTATCAGTTCCGCGTGCGCCCAAATTGCTACCGCTTGTTTGTGCGCGCCGAAACACTAGACCTCAATGCTGCGCGTTAATTAAAAGACACGAACCCTATGCTTTTGAACCAAAAACAAAAGGGAAATTACCTTTCTTTACGAGCCGTTGGAAGGCGTGTCGTATTACGATCCAGTCGCGGGATATACGGTTCAAACACGGGCGAAACGATATTGCGCAATCCTTTTCTCCGCCCGGAGACGTCCCACCAGCGGCGAAACCGAAACCTGTTTTTTGCCCTAGGTCGGGAGACCGTTTCATTTTTCGGATGTGCTGCATTTTCCACACATCGGATGGGGGAAACGTGTATCGCTGAAGATTTCACCCTTTTCACTGGTATGGTGGTGAAATGGAAACGCGGCATAGCATAGTAAAAAAATGTTCTTCCCTGGTCGACGAAATCGCTTTACAGGCTCCCGTTGAAAGCTATTTTCTTTCAACGTTGTTTCCTTCCAATGAACAGCTTTTATGGTAAATTTATAAATCGAATTCACAGCAATCCATACATTCTGGCATTTTTGGAACCCACCTTAATGTGGCTAGGAAGGAAATTTCTTCATCGATACCTTTCCGTGTCCCAGATGAGACTGATATGCGATAGCGCTTTATGCAACATGTAGCTATTTCTTCTGGCCGCACCGTGACTACCGGCAAGTGAAAGGGAATTTCTTACTTGCTGAATGTGTACTGCGTGATCGGAATGGATAAAATTCCCGCGGGACGTGAAGAATACGCCGGGTGTTTTTATTTTGTATTTTGTACACTTTTTTATACTTCTTTTCTTTTGTACATTTATTACGTAAAGAGAAATTTAAAACACATCACCTGAAAAAAATACCAAGAGAAGCGAATAAAAAATGATTTTTTTACTTTTACTACCATTTTTCACTCACGAAAAAGCCTCCAAAAGCCCACGCAACGGCCATTGTTTGGTTGTGCATTTGTAAACAATAAGAAACAATTTGAATGACAATAAGACGACGAATGAGCGTCGTGCAATAAATTGAAGAAAAAAACACAAACACAAGTGAGCCGGTTTCAACGGCATTACTATTTACTTACAATCCTCTCAACCTTGTCCCGGGAAAGTGTTTGAGTTTCGTCCCGTTTTGTCCCGCTCACACACCATCCAACCGAATCGAAGCACATTAAAATGAGATGCAAATCGTGTCGACCGGCTGTAGTCTGGGTCCGGGGGGGCCATTGGCCCCGAATCCAATACACATAGAAGAGGCGACAAAATAAAAAGGAAAGCTGGTGGCTGCACCGGGAATTGCAGCCCGGCGCGGGACGCATGATGAATACCGAATCGGGCGCGCAAATCGATTCGTTGCAAATCTGTGGCACCATAGGATTAACCGCCGGCGCTGGCACATGCAAATGGTGATCGATGTGTGAGATCTGTCTGCCCCTCGGGTGAGCCTCTCGTCAACGGCCCATCCGTGCGACTGCCAGCTTGGTACGGTCGTGCATGTATGATTAATTTAACTTTCTGATTTCGAGCTCGGTGAACTCCGCGGGTGTCGGACTAACACAAAGATGTCATTGTCATTGTGCTGTATAAAGTCTTTGGACTATTATCATTTCGAATGGTTTGATATGAAGATTTGCAACAAGTTTTTCAGGTCACTTAAGATTGTGTTGAAATGTAATCGAAAGTGAATCATATTTGAAAATTATAATAAGAATTTCATTTCTGATAAACTGATTATTTATACGATTCTTGACGGGACAACGGCTTCATTTTTGCTTCTTTTGAAATGTTCTGTCGAATATTAAATTATTTCTAGTAAATAGAATGCTATAGTTTGTATTTATGTACTACCTATATTGAAACTTTAAAATAGTGATTTATGCAGTTTGATATAGAACTTGTACTCGGTTCAAAGAAAATAGATTAACTTATTGTAAAACCTATTAGTATTAGTATCTTCTTTTAATGACGTAACTAAAATATTTCCCATTCCCATACAATATTTAAATGACTTCTTATGATAAATACGAAAAATGTTCACAGCCTTTCTCTGCTGTTGTTGCTGATGTTGTTTATCTGCTTTCTATTTTTGAAATAATTCATAAAATCAACTTTCACCATCTAAACTATCAATCTTAAATTTAGTCTCATTTAGAAATCATATCCAGTTTTTTTTTATACAAACTGTTAACATCTGGAATACACTTTAAGCTCATAAATCTAACATTGACATTCACCACACGCTTGTTTTTCAAACTATGTTCGAAATACTTCCAACTTGAAAAAAATCTTTTCAAAGCAATCGTAACACTTGCCTCGGACTTTCACACGATCATAAAAATGTCGTCATTTCATTAGCGAACAAAAAAAAAACTCATTATCCCACCCAAAGCGTTCTCGCAAGCCGGATATACAGCTTCCATCGTCCATCTGTCAGGTGTCTTTCGAGATTGATTTTCCTACCAACAAAAACCGCACGACATAGTGTCCTTTCCGCTGACCATAAAGTTCATCGGCAATGTTGGCGTAATATAAAAAAACCCATAAAGATTGCGTTCTCAGCCCAACCTTTCAGCCAAACCCAGAAAGGTTAAACTCACCCGCGGGGGTAAAGATCCACTCCTTCATTATCGGATTAACAAGATCAAGAAAGGGTAAGAAACAACCATCTGATTGACGACTGGGACGAAAGCTCTGGTCGCAGTATACACCGGTTTGGTTTCGTAAAAGTGGGTACCGTGGTCAAACAGCTAATGGTTTAGATTGTAACGTCTCGTTTGACATGCAAAAGCTGGCGTTTTGACATTAAACACTGTTGTGCATGAGAGATATAAAGTCCTGGTACTAGAGTCTCGCAACGGGATCGATTGAGGTGCGAATCCAAAATACCCAGGCAACGCAACAGGCAAGCATAACACGACAACTCTCTTACGAAAATGACAGTATTGCTTCGATTGCATATCACTCCGCAACTGTTCCAGTTATCGATTTTCATCACATTTAATTGCCCACGGATCGGGCGTCGTAAAGCCGGCGGCACCCGTAATTTGGTGCCATTACCGAAACGGCACCAACATGGCAGTGTGGCAAAACACGGCCAACAACGCGGTTGACCAACTGACCTGGCTCGATGGCTTTGCGGAATGCTATGCGGATGCGGAAGCTGCGTTCAGCCAGTTCACGTCATGTCATTCGAACGAGCTTTCATAAACGCGTTCTTTTTATAAAGGACCACTTTAGTGGTTCGCTTCGATGGCTGATCGATAGAGTTGGGCCGGTTTGACCTTGATGGAACAACAATTGGGCGTTGTAAATTTGCACCCGCTTGCGGCTGTGGCGATCGGCGAAGGTTATCCACGCGCTCAGATTCTCACAAAAAAAAGGAGTTGCTTTCCAAGACACTCACTTCGAAGGGGTGGAGCAGACTGTCCGAATACACACGCGTTCCGAACTTTGTATCGATATTTTGAGTTTTACTTTGGTAGTTGTTTCGCCATTTCCTTATTACGTCAGTACAAATCATTCAACTTTTTGTGTGGATGATAAAATGTTATGATATTTACAAAACACTTTTCTCTAAAGCTTCTTGTTCTTGTGCTATTTTTTAACATCCGGGAATAAAGTACGACTTTAAGGTTACTCGATCCGGTCACCCTTCTTTCCAGAAAAGACCATTGGAATGCTTAAAAAGATTTTAAAGGAAGGTAAAAATACTTGCCTTCATCTCAGAAGCTATCAATCATCCGGACGGTTTGCGATACAATCAACCATCTTGAGACTTGCTGCACAAAAACATTCCAACGAGAGAAAGAACTTCAACACGGATGTAAGCCACCCTCGCCGAGGAACGTAGCCCGAGGTGAAGGACAAAATGGCAATGTTTGGTCGCATAAAAGACACACCAAGTCAAGTTTACCGGCTGACCCTCGCATCGGCAGTCACCCACGAAGAGAAAGATCATCCAGTCGCTACGGGCCGTTTCCATCGGCAGATGTCATCGAACCCATCCAGGACCGGATTATTTAATTGCCGATCGATTGCGACACTCGGTCATTATGGAGCAGGCCGATGCTGCCGGTGGCCGGTGGTTGCTCCAGGTTCAGTCGATTGGTGTGCAATAAAACTGGTACCGGTCGATGGGGGATGGATTTCACTTTCTCCTAACAAACCTCAACGGGTAACCCCATCTGCACATCTGCTGCTGACCGATCCGGGTATTATTGCCTGGAGGGGGAGTCGAAATGAAAAGATGGCACAGATTGTGGCAGTCGATATTTTCGGCCGCACTTTAGGATTGTGATTGGGATGTGATTAGAAAATAATATCCTTCAGCGATGTAGCAAAGAGAAAATGGTTGGATAACTATAACAATTGCTTCTCTTATAGATATTCGAAAATGCACAATCACCACAACTCTTCCATTCTCACTTCAACAAATCGGATAAACACTTCCTACCCTTTTTCGAAAAGACAGTAGCACATGATTCAATAGGAGAACCCAACATTCAGTGCAAAATACTAGGAAAAAGATTAAATTTAATTACAGTTCCCTTTCTAATGTACACACGCATATTTCCGCGAAGGAAACTTTCAAACCGTTCACGAGCACGACCTATAATTGACCAACATTAAGCTAATTAAACATTTCCTGTCAAAACAAAACACTACATCCACACAATAAACACGCGGGTCTCACTTTCTCAAGCGGTCCACAGAAGTTCAATAATCGATTTCTGAACCGGATAAACTGTCCCTTTGGTGCGGTTCCGCCTACTTACGAGGGCTAAAAGTGAATGCACTTTCTCCGTTGACATTCAATTACTGTACGCTCGCGAGTAACGTTGGTTCTTCTCTTCATTCCCTCCGAGCGTAGCTTCCCCTGGCGGGACTCATCACCCTAGCAACGGCCCAGTATGGTCCGGCCCCACCGCGGCTAAACATACCCGGTGCGATCGCGCTGCCCCCGATCCGCGAGGAGCGTCTCCTGCCCCAGCAGTCCCCGCAAGTAATACGCGTGCGACGTCCGGGTGCGGTTCGGATTGCCGCCCCGAACGCCATCCATCACCAACTACCGTCCGTCCCCTCTAAATTTCACGAGCCGAGCTTGATCGAGCACAAACCGGTCACCGAGGAACCGGAGGACGACTTCCGGCCCGCCTTCATCCCGCAGCTCATCCAACCCCACCATCCCCCGACGCCGGCGGTCCATACGTCCCCGGCACCGGCTCCACCGTCCCCGGCCGCTTCCCCTGCCCTGCAGTTCCCGATCCCGGCGGACGAGCAGTCGAGCGAGCGTGAACTACAGCAAACTGTTCTCTCTCGCTTCAATGCACAGGAAAACCGACCGGCGCCGATCCCGCGCGCCCAGATCCCGGAGCGCTTCTTCTCGACCGACAAGGAACCGCAGCGCTTCCCGGTCGAGCGGCCACAGCCGCAACCCACCCCGAAGCAGTACCGACCGGCGCCGCAGCAGATTGCCCGACCGGCACCGATCGCCGCACCCCAGCAGCAGCAGCAGTCCTTCCGGCAGCAGCAGCACCAATTCCAGGATGAAGATCGTCGACCGGTGCAGCACCAGCAGCAAAACCGACCTCACAGCCAGCAGGAACAGCAGGACCGTAAGCGCAAACCGGTAGCACAGATTCTGCGCAAGTGGCGTGAGGAACACGAGGACGGTTCGATTACGTGGGGTTTCGAGAACGACGATGGATCCTTCAAGGAGGAAACGATCGGCATCGATTGCGTCACGCGGTAAGTAAATGTGGGTAGGAATGGCGATGCTTTCCCTTCCTGGCGGTGTTAGTGACATTTACTGTCACTAAAGTGAGACAAAGCAATTAACGCTTAAGGAAGTTATGGTAGAAAATGGTTGGGTTAGACCGTCTGATTCATTCACCGTGTTCCTTCAGTATGGTTAAACGATGTTTTTGCCTTTTTTCCAGTGGTCGCTACGGCTACGTCGATCCGGATGGTGAGAAGCGCGAGTACAACTACGAAACTGGCATCCAGTGCGATCCCAACCAGCGCGACGAAGACGACGAAGATAACCTGGAGGTGGATTATCAGGAAAACAAGGCCGTCCTGCCGAACGGTGTGCGTCTCGACTTGAACAACATGGGCAAGAAGCAATCGAAGCGACCGGGCGGACAGCAGCAGCAGCAACAGTACTACCGTAACTAGAGCAATAAGCGGTAACCTGCAGCACACCCCACCACCCATTCTTCTTCTCATCATCCCCGAACGCATCAGAATCGGCAGTTCGTTTGTAGGAAAACGATTGTATTTATTACACCACGCACGCATGCTTATCGCCTCGAAGGGATAATTTCTTACATACGAGCTCGAGTTTCATTCTAAGACTAAATTAAAGAAAAGAAATACACATACACACTCAAAACTGATGATGATGGTGAGTTAAGAAATAAAGTTTTCTCTAGCAGTACGTTGCGTGTGATGGAAAATCGTCTACATTAAAACAAAAATCAGTTTCGTTCAATATACTTCGCGAAAGAAGTAAGCCAGCAATCCGAGTCGAGGGGCATTTGGAAACCATCCCCCAGTAGCATGGCAGATGTTGCTAGTCTGGTCGTATTGATCAACCTTCCTTAATATGGGCCTCGTTGACGCCGGGGTGGCGGAATTCGGTTCGGTGGCGTGATGTTAATGTCCATGAAGTCACCGATCGTAAACTTGGCCTGTGCTAGTGTTTTCGAATCGTCCGCTCCCTTCTGGCCGGAGCAGGTGACACCGATTTCGCGCATACGGAAGTTGGAACGCGCGTCCGCGTACACGACAGCGAAGTCGAAGTACGTACCCTTTCGGCGTGTCTCCGGGTTCACGTCGCGCACCAGCGTCGTCAGTTCGCGCAACGTTGCGTCCATCCAGGTGTAGATCTGTAGCTCGTTCGATGGCACATTGCCGTACGCGTACTCGTTCGTCGAGTGATGCCGGCCGGTCGAACAGAACACACGAAGTAACAGCGGACAGGTCTGTAAAGAACAAATAAGGCGCATGATGCGGGAATTCGACGCAAACGTATGGAAAACGACACCACCATCTTTGCCGGTTTCGGCGTGCATTGAGTACGTACTTTTTCGCGGTCGACCGTTTTTGTTGGTTGTTGTTTCTCCTCCACTATCATCGATTCTAACCCGGCCATTTTAATGTATTGTAATTATTTTACAATCCAATTTCGTAAAACCGAGAAAGTGTAGCAAAGCTAAGATCGAAATGTACGAATGATTAGCTTGAACAGTTTGTTTTAGTTACTTTTTTCTGCAAAATATGTTTGACAACTATATTTGACAGCAAATGCTGATACACAAGGTTTGGGATGTTAAGATAGGCTTGTGTACTTATCTTGGTCATTGCCTTGCAACTTGCAGGGGTTGTCAATTCCACTGTATCGAAAACTGTTTATATTTGAAACTATAATTTTCAACAGTTTTTGTATTTTAACTGTTTTTCGCCATGAAATCAATGTAAACATATAAATATTTGTTTTAAATTTGCTGGGAAGCTTCGGAATGCTTGGGCAATATGGTAATGGTATTGAATATGTCTTAAAAAACAATAAATGAACAAAATCCAGGCAAGTTTCAACGTTTGCACATTTATTTTTGTATGTAATTTTATGTATTTATAATGTAATGCATATCCGCAGTAAGATTGCATATAAATAATATTACGATTAGTGCATGCTTGTATTCAATGTCGTCTTTGTAGAGAAGCTAATGACCTATTTTTTGAGTACTGCCTTCAATTCATTCAGGAGCATCGAACCGACAACCAACTTTTCACAATTCACCGTCAACGAAAAGGTGGAATCGTCGGAAGTTTTCGTACGCTCCAGCACGACGAGCACCAAACTTTTCGAGCTCATCGTCTGTCCCGCAAACAAAAACCGCTGGTTGATCTGCTGTTCACCAACTGAAACTGCGGCCACATTGCATGCCTCAAATACGGCGCGATGGAGTGTTTTGTCCGTCGCGGAGAGTGTTTCACTTAACTGCAGTGTACAGGAATGCTCTGTCATCCCGCGCAGCTTCGCTCGCTCACTATCGAACGTTGCCTCCGTGATCGCTACCGAGCGTACCATTTCTCCGATAGGGGATTTCAGCGTAACCGAGCTCACACCACTCCCCGATCTGATCTCGAACGGCACGGGTTGAGTGGAATCGTTGAAATCCACCCCGAGCATGCCCGTCACCGACTGCCCCGGATTCAGACGACCGATGGGCGCAAAATCGTTCAACGCCATGCCAGCCGGAAGGTTCGTCTTCTTGGCCATTTCAATGTCAAGCAGCTCGACATTGGCGTGGTTCGTAAACGTGAGCTCGATGGAAACCATTCGGGACGAGTAGAGGTGTGGTGAGCGTACAAAACGATACTCTATGCCCAGGCCGAATCCGTTGACTTTGTTCAGCAGTTCACGTTTCTTCGTCGAAATAAAACTCGGCCCGACCAACTCTATTCCGGCAATCTGTTCAGCTCCGGCACCGCTCGATGGCGTCATTGGTGTTAAGAAGCCACCCAGGGACGGTGTCATTACAGGGCCAATAGGAGGGATATCATCGAGATCAAGCAAGAGATCTAGATTGGATTTCTCCGGG
Source organism: Anopheles farauti No. 4 (assembly GCA_000956215.1). NCBI lineage: Eukaryota > Metazoa > Arthropoda > Insecta > Diptera > Culicidae > Anopheles > Anopheles farauti No. 4. The sequence goes on from JXWZ01011224.1 coordinate 16,917, forward strand.
GTCGTTTGCGATACGTTCGCTTTAGGACGATTATTAGTTCCAGACTTCGGTTGCTTCTTCACGTGTCCTGCTTTTGATGATTGTTTGTTCTTCCGTGCGGATGAATCTTCAGAAGACGACGATGAGGATGATTCGTAGCTACCGCTGCTGTCACTATCGCTGCCTTCGGCCGAGCTTTCGTTCTTGGATCGACTCTTTCCGTCAACCTCGTTATAAGCATTCTTGGTTGGTCCTTGTACTGGGACTTTCGCAGTCGCAGTACGTCCATTACCCGTTGGAAGCTTCTGTCCTTTCTTTTGCTTACTATTTTCACTGGACGAGGCAGAATCACTATTATCACTGTCACTGCCGCTACTGCTTCCACTTTCACTGCTGCTTCCACTACCACTATCGCTGCCGCTAGATCCACTCCCTGAACCTGACGAAGACGAACCCGACGACGAACCTGATCCCGATGAAGACGTTCCCGACGCCGTTGATGCTCCCTCCGTCGTGCTGGAACGACTTCCATCTTCTGAACCGGAATAGAAAGATTTAGGCTTCTTCTTACGCCTATCATCACTCGCTCCCATATTTCCACCACCCACACGGTTATTTACATCTCCCCGACCGAGATATTCTCCACCAGCACCAACACCAGCCATCTGACCCGGTGGTGGCTCAACGTTCCGCACCGAACTGTCCGGTGCTTCCGTGGGCCACGCGGGCAAATCTTGATAACCGGTCGTGGGCATATTCAGATAATGTGATAGCGAACCTAGCTGATACTGGCGACGACCATGATACATACTCTCAAGCGTTGGGGCCGGTTTTTCAGAAAGGAAAATTTTGCGCGCTTTTGCGACGAGAATCGATCCAGTAGTGTCATCCGGGGAGTGGGCGGCGAGCAGGAATGGTTTCAAGAACCGTGCCCGATCGCGAATGTCGTAGTTTGGATCGTAACGGGCGAGATTGTACAGATGTTGGCAGAGCAGCGACGTCTGCTTGGGATTGGTGATGTGAAGCTTCACGGCCAAATTAAGCACCTGCAGCTTCACGATGTCCTGTTCGTCGATGAAGCTTTTCACAGCCTTGCGCAGGACGTCCGGTGCAATCTTCGGCACCTTTTCGTTGTACTCACCAATCAGCCACAGAATGGAGGCACGGGCTGCCGGTACCTGTATGAAGTCCAGCAGCTTTGCCATCTGTGAGATGATTTCGAAATGTTCCTCCTTTTTAGTCTGGAGCAGTTTTTTGATCACGACCACACTCTCTGCCACGACGTACTCTGCAAAAGAGGATTACGATGAAAAATTTTATTCCTCACCCTGCTCCTGCGTTATGGAGCTATTATTTCCCTTACTTACCATCTTTGTTCGAGAGCAGATGTACCAGACCACTCAGGCATGTTTCTGTCACCTCCGAAATGGACACCGCACAGCGTCCGATGGCCTGAATCGTGGATGCGACAAACTCTTTATCGTTGCTGCTGATGTACGTCTGGAATTCGCGCAAGATCACCGAAATGTTCGTACCCGTGGCCAGATTGGTGAGGATTTCCAGCTTCAGCAACTTGATGTGCGTCTGGTCACTCGTACGCACAAAGAACGACTTGATGAATGGTTCGAAAATGGCCTTTCGTTCGATTGACATCGAAGCGATGCAGGTAAGCACAATGCTCTGCACCTCCTTATAACTACGGAGTAATCGAATTAAGGCTTTCGCTACTATCTCGACCTCCGTACGGGGTGCGACGTGATGATAAAGCTGGGCAACGGCCATTACCACGGAAGCGTTACGGCTCTGCAGCAGCGGTTTCGTTTGACGCAGCAACATCCTATGATCAACGTCGAGTGTGTAGGTTTTGCGCGGCGACGCAATTGCCTTTTCTTTCCGTTTATCGTCCGATGCGTCCGAGTCGGACTCATCCTCGTAGAAGGGTTTGTTTTCGGACTCCTGGTAATCGTAGTCGTCCTGGAATCAGGTAAATACATTTGTTAAAGCATCCGATGTGGTACAGGATATATGTGCCACTTACATCAACATTAGGATCAAGGAATTGCGTTCGTGCATAGCGTGTGAGCATATTTATGATCAACACTTGACCCCATTCGTCCACATCTGCTAGCAAATTGCATAGTTTGCGATAGTTTTTGTGAATTAGCTCCGTTCGCTCGGGACACACCTCCTCGAATGCCATCACCGCCGATCCAACGACCAACGTGGTACGGTCGGCCAGCAGCTTCTCGATTACCACGATCAATTCATCCTTCTGCTCCGGGTCGAGATGATACAGCTTCGGTATGGCATGGGCGGCGGTCTTTCGTACGTACGGACTCATATCGGAAGCAGAATCGCGTATCGCAAGCATCACGATCGGTACAATCATCGACACGCGAATACTGGAGAGAACACGCAACGCACTGGCACGTATCAGCTGATTCGGATCCTTTAGTGCGCGTTGGAAGGTTGAAATCGATAGTAGCGCAAGATCCTGTTGTTCTTCCGCGTACCGAACCAGATAAACGTACACTAACTTCTTCACCTCTATATTCTTGGACACAACATTCTTGACAACCGCCGGGAACAGGTCGGATGCATCGCGTCCCTTTGCTATCATGCCGATAATGCGTTTCATTGCCTCCAGCTTTAGACTGTCCTTGTTGCTGTCGAGCATTTGCTTCAAATCATCATGTCTAGGGAACGAATATGACCAAACGAATAAAAAGAGTAGAGATTTTGATAAGCACCCTAAGTAAACATATGGAGTCACCTTCCGTCTGGGACGATGGGGAAGCATGACTTACTTTTTGTAATCTGCATGGAAGAATCCACCTTCGTTCGCATATTCAGCAACCTCGGTACGCTCGTTTCCGTAGGCAGTCGATGCAAGGGCGCTCACGCCTATTGCGGCCGATCCGGAGGAAAGCATTTTTACGGTGTATTGCGGCCGTCGGAAGCCTTTCTGACAAAGCAAATCTAATTACTGTTCTCCAAAATCAATGGTAAAACTTTCTATGGAAGCGATATACAATGATCTTTATCCCTCTTCCGATTCCGTTACTTTTATTGATTTGCTCGTACTGAAACAATATTTTTGTTTTGTTTTAAAGCACCTGGGTAATATATGAAATCGCAGTTATAATAAATGTAAATTGCCAGCACTACACATTCACGACTTTCTTATTCTGATTTTGTTTTGATAAGGAAAAAACAAAAAAAAACAAACGTCAAACTTCTCTTGATGAAGTATTTCCCCTTGGCGAAATTAAGCCGGTCAAGATCTGATTAACATCGGATTCGAAGCACTTAACCAGCTCTTTTGACGTTAATGAATTTTCGATTTTTAAAATAACCGTTGTATAGAGCGTTACATATTTCTGTTTCAAAAACAACAAACTGTGTGTGGGTAAGCCAATTATTTTATAAACCATCGTAAATTATTGTAAACTTGCAACACATTCCATTTGATTCATACATGTTCCTGCGTACCGATTACATATTAGAGGTAACTAAACAGACGATTACTGTTTTTGCAACATAATGCATCGTTTAAACACGATTGAGCACCTTCTTTGATCCGTCATCGGCCCAAGTCCAGACGATCAAGATTGCAGCGAGGAGGGTTTATTTAGAAAAACTAGAATAAGTTGAACACAAAAATAACAATAAAATTCAAACCTATCAGTCTGTGAAAAGTAATAAAGGCAGCGTTCAAAGTCTCTAATTATCGTAAACTGTAATTGGTTGATTTGAACTTTTGGAAAATATTTATATTGTTTTAGAATTACAATTACAATTACTTTGAAAGACAGACAAATTCAGTACACCAATCGTCAATTTGTTTAAACTTGAGTAATTGGATTGCGTTTAAAGTTAAACTTACTTTTTAAACAGTTTAAATTGAACAGTTATTCTCCTCTGAATCTTTACTATATGTTCCATTCATCTGCTGAAGATGTGAAACACATAAATCATCAAGTCTCGACAGCAATGCTCTTTGGCCAAACTGGATGGGGGCTACCTTTGGACCGAACCAACCAAAGCTATGCGTCATATGGAACCAGTTTCACACCAATAATTTTTCATTGGCAGACGGTGCTGTCTGCTACTACCATTTCACGTACCTCGCGGGTAAACGCAGCCCGGTTTATTAGCGCGGACGCACGCATTACAAAACCAATCGCATGAGCAGCGCGGTGACATTTAAAGTTCGGAAATAATCTGGAACCAGCGTATGATACACTTCTTTAACATTTTCGATCGGTCGGCCCCTATTTGGGCTGGGATCCCCCCAAAGGCTTGACAGGACGTTGGTTGTGGGTTTAAACACAAAGGTGTTGTTTGTCGTTCTCCACCAGCCTCGCAGTTTGACGTCGTCCATTAACGTGTCTACAGAGATGCGTGGTTGTTTTTGGAGGGGCATTCGAGGAGTATCGGGGTTTCCCTGTCCCTGACCGGTGTTTCAGCATACCCGCCCCTTCCCGGAGGGCAAATAAAATTGGGTGTTGCAGGCTAACGATTGCAAACCGGCACGTGACAAACTGGTAACTAGTTTGACGTCGGCTAAATCCGCGATGTGGTATTGGTGAAGGCTTTGTGCTTTAGCATATCCAATATTGTCGGGTTTTCAACATGCTTGGGCTCCTCTCCGCAGATGCAGTTAGGCTGCAGTTTCATAATAGGCTCGAAAGGCTCATCAACTGTCAACTGTGTCGGCACGGAGACGGCACATGGTCACATCATACGCGTCATTGCGCGACTTAATGCACGAGCTTCCGAACTGCGTCCGATAATGCCTTGCATTTAAATTTGATTTTTTTTAAATCATGGTTTGGTTCAAACAGCAGCTTTATCGAATGCTTTTCCCATCCGGCCCATAACTGGGGATGAGAGAGGTTATAACGAAAAGCATTACGAAGTTGATGAATGTTGCTACATTTCCGCTGCTTAAGCCGAACCTCTCAACGCATGGGCGGTTCTAAGTTATGAAACTTTGTTTTAAATGTTTCAACAAATGTTTGAAAGCGGACTCGTTAAACTTAGCACAGTGCATCCGTCGTTGGGATCACTTTTTACAAAGAAAACTTCTTAAAGGCCAGTTATAGCGAATAAAATGGATAACAAACAATACAGAACGATGCTGCTACTTCCAGAGAACGGCAGAGCAAAGTTTTTAAAACGCGCAAATAGCATACAGTCTCTGCTGATGACGTCAAGGTTTGAGGTTTGCATGAAAATTATTTCTCAACGGGAAAGTTTTTCCGGTGGCTTTCATTACCACACGATGGAAGGTCAAGCAAAGGGTAGGCAATGTGTGTATGGAAAATGATGCCCTTCATGATTGCCTTGTTAAAGGTAAATGTCGTAAAAAAAAGCTGTTACACTTGAGCTCTTCCCATTTGGATAAATATGATTTTTTGGAGCGAACCATGAACTGAAACGATGAAATACGAAATCGTCATATACAACGTAATGTGTTTGGAGCTATCTGGGACATCTTTCATGCTACGATAGTACTCACCAGAGCTTTCTGTTGAGAAAAAATATCAACATTTAACGATGGCAATGTTTCCATCCAAACTCCCTATTCTATGCAAAAATTCGCATCTGTGCGATAGACAAAACAAAACCAAACACACCATTGTGCTGCCGGGTTTTCCGTTGTACGTTTTCTCTATTCATCCCCACCCGGGATACGGATACGCGCACTTGTCATGGTTCGGCTGACGTGCCAGGTTGATTTTAGCGAAGCTCGAAACTTTTTCCTCTCCACCGAAACTCGGCATCGCGGCCGGCTGTTTTCGCATCATTTTCTCCACCGATCTTTGCCATGCCACGATCATTGCGGCATTGTTGTCGGTATCTTTGGTCGATTCGGACAGGTTTTCCTTCAGTGTTTTCCATGCCACCATTCTCATCTGTTCTCAACCGTCAAGCCGGGTAGTGGCAAAAAATGAGGAGAAAACGCAAATAATTAATTATAAGGTGCACATGGGGTGCAAGTGGCTGGGTCGATAGACGATGAGACAGACGCGCGGTGGGTTGAAAGAAGTAGAAACAGGCAGACAAAATGCATCCGAAACGGTAGATACCGAACGTAAGGTAAACACAATGGATGCGAGTGATTTATCGTTTGCATCTCTAATAAGAAGAGAAAAAAACACACACATAAATTGTAAATTTTCTACCAACTATGAAACCATCACGAAACCTATTTCGTGTGAATGGTGATTCTTGATAATGAAAATTAATTATCATTATCATCCAAGGAGCTTCAATCTGAATTAAGATCTGAATCAAATTGCTCTCTACCTCACTTAACCTTGACCTGATCTTCTTGCTATGCCAACAGTCAGTTTTGATATCCTAAAATCAATATTTTGTTGGTTAACCACTTTCGATTGCAGTTTTTTTTTATTTTTCCTTAAAAAACCTGTTCATTCAAGCCTGAAAATATAAGTCTAATCTGTAAATATGTGTATATAGTGGAATAATTTTAAAATAATGTGGTAATATCAATGTTTTAAATATTTATTTAAATCTGTTTTCATTTATTTATCTCTTTTTTATTGAGTTATAAGCTTTCGATGCAAAAAAAAACTATAAACTATTTTAGTAGGATTCAAAAATGAGACTATTACTTCTACCGTTCTTGGCTTGCTGTTTGAAAACATCATAATTAAACGATCCAAAAATCTGTCTGAGGCAATTTGTTCGAAGGTCACAGAAGGTCACGGAAAGACAAAGAATAGTGAAAGAACACAAAATCATACATGAAAGATCAAACAAAAACCTGATAATAAATAAACGTAGTTTAGTGTGACGAACACGAAATCAATTCGTCTGTCCATTAAAAATTAACCAATCAAATTTAATTTTTCCAAAGCAAAGCTACGAACTGCAGCCTCCAAATTCGTTTGGCAAAACAGTCCTTGCCCGGATCAGTCTTATTCGCCCCTGAATGCTTCGGGTGTAGGCGTTCCGTGTTGAGCAAAATTTCACCTTCGCCCAGATCTATTGATGCGTTTGTGTTCGAAAACAAAAAAAAAGTTAAAAACTCGGCACGTTTCTCACACGAGATGCAGCATCGAGCATCGGTTTTCCGGTTTGCTATAAATAACACAAACAATAGGCCAGTTGGTTGATTTTTTTCCCACTGAACGTTTATCTTGCGCTTCGGCAAAAGGTCGATGAAACATTATCGATGCGCCCAGAAGGTAACCGGATGATGCGTTTAATACGCCCGATGCACACGGAAGCACCCGTTCGTCTGCCATGCAGCTTATCGTTACAAATTACAAGCCACGAATCATGGTGCGGTGATTTTCTACTTTTTTTGTGAATGACGAGAAAACGCTCAACCCAAACCATCATACAACCTTGCGTATGGTGGCACATCGAAAGATCGAGTCGCAAGGACGTAACCACACCGCCTACCACCGTGGCTTAAAGCGAGCTACATTTTTACGACCAATTAAGGTGGTTCGGATCGATCGTCTTCGCGGGAGGAAACCAGACTTCCTCCTGGCTGGAAAGAAAAATCGTCAACGAACGAGCGACAGATTAAGAAATTAGCGCACACACCCGTCCCGTGGGGATACACACCTGAGGTGGAACTAACCAATTCATCCGCATAGCTGCTGAACCGCTTTTACACACACTGACAAACAATCTGAACTGCATTCGCAATTGGTTCAGTATCTACTACTACCACTACGGTCGTGTATGGTCTGCACGGGGGGTATACGGCAGTTAAAGGAAGCGAATGGCGCAGACACTCCGTTAAACGTCACTTCGGATAGATTTTTCTCGAAAACCGATCCCGGCACGAACGAATAGGAAGGGGATTCGGGGCCGGTTGGTCGGATGACGTGTTCAGCGACCGGTTGGACGCTGGTACGAAGGCTGGTGAACGATATTTTTTAAATTGTCACCAATGTGTGTCGTGTACTTATAAGACATGTCACAAATGAAACATTTACTAAATATAGCTCGTCATTATTTTTCCATAGGAAATCCTTGATTACGATCGTTTTGTCAGCCGTTTTCCCTGATCGTACTGCTCAGAAGAGCTTATACACCATGATCACTAGAGCACTGCTGGATGAGCAGCTCTACACTAATCCAGTGCACGTGTGCATATGTCACTGTGCTCTGACTCACGACCACTGGGGGTCAACGTGAGCGTTACACACCCGTTACCATCCATTCCCCTTTCACTGCGTCTATTTACCACCACAGCAACGTATGCCTCTGTAACAATTGCACCCGGTAGAATAATGGCCGCCCTGAAGTAGGTGCCACTGTAAATCGCAACGCCTGAAGTGTAGTGAGAAGCACAAAAAAAAACAAGCCATACCACGAACGGACTACGAGACCACGGACGACTTTCACTGCCGTTGATGGTGAAGCCGTCCGGGGTTGAGGATTGTAATTATTACTACTACTATTATTATTATTCGCAGTAGTAGTCTTGATAGTTGTCGCCGTCACCGCCGTCGTCGTCGTCGTCACCGTTGTCATCGTCTACTACGATGCTCTCCAACTCCCCACCGTAGAGAGTTCGCGGCGGTAGCTAAGTAACGCACCTCGCGCGCCTTTTCCGTACAGATCATGCATCACGCGCACACTCGCGCTGGACCGTGGGTGATTTTGTGTCTCTTTCGCACTGGGGTGGA
>JXWZ01011234.1:0-12217 GCA_000956215.1 Anopheles farauti No. 4
CAGCGAGGGTGGCATAAACTTTCAATAAAAGTACACTCCGTCACCGATCATCGGCATTAAGACGCGTTGTTTACTGCTTTATTTAGTTCGGTATCGGGGAGTTTTTTTCCCGCCGTTCCTCCTTCCGTTCGGTTTGTTTGCTACTTGCTGCCTCGACGGCTCCTACCGCAGCCGACGCCAAAACGGCGAGTGTCCTTCGGTGCCACTCGAAAATACAAATAATCGAAGCAAGGAGTGCTTCCACACCCACCGCCCACGGGGCAAATCCAGAAAACTGCTCACTCCACACTCGTCCACGTGTTGGGCAATGCACGTGGTGGCCGGAATGTCCGTCATAAAATTATTCGCATTCCTATAAAAAATTTCCGCTCCGGGGAGATTCCTTACTACCCGTTCCGGTTCGAAACGACCGAAAGCGATCTCTCCGGGGTTCGTCAAATCGTTCGGAACGTCGACCCGTCCGTGTTGGAAACGTCAAATTCTTGCTACCTTCACGCAAGAATGTGTTTTTGTATGCTTTTTGTCATTTTTTTAGCTGCCCAGTGTCTACAGTTCGACGGTGCGATAACTCATCCCACTAGATCCCGACCTTGGAGAGATTTTTTTTTTTGATTTCGTTACGCTATAAATTTTTATCGATATAAGTAACTCCATCACGGCGAGAGCACAGGGCCTAAACACTGGACACGCCATTTTGACTGATTCTTTCCTTTAAACCGCAAACCCGATAAACCGATGTCCACAATGGGTGCCGGTTTTTCCTGCGGGTAATAATTTTCTCGACGAGCCAGCCCAACCGTAATGGTTAGCTCGTTGCGCTCGATCAATAATTTTTTTTTTGCCAACCCGATTTTCGGTCGGATCACTCGAACTAAGCTACTTGAACCGAACCGTCCCGACAACGCGGGACGGGACGGCATGTAGATGCGCCGGAGAAAGCAGTCACACTCACACCGAGAGAAGTGGTTTTAAAAGGCATGCAGGATGGTGTGCTGGTGCAGCCGAAGCAGGACGGGAAGTTATTTTCGAGTGAATTTTGACTGAAACCTTCGGCGTTTGAGCGCTCGAGTGTGGTAGGGCGTCCGTTTAAGAATTATCATCCCATTCATGCGCTTTGCAGTGTTCGGAGTTGGGGCATCCCCGGAGCATCATTATAACTATTGCAAAAGGTGTGCTTGCTTGTGTGTGTGTGTGTTGTGAAGTGTCGATGCTTTTTCTCAAGTAGTCGACTATAATGGAATTATTTTTGTTTGTGTCAGTTAGTGCAGCGGTGAGTGGTGATAGAATCACGATAGACGCTTCTAATGGGGATAGGTTATGTTGTTGAGTAATACGTAATGCGATTAAGCAACACCAGGCTATTGTATACGTCAAGGAGCAGCTTGTTTAAAGTTGTAAACAAGTAGTGCCTGGGCAAGAGTTATCAAAACTCCATGATCTCTTCACACTTTATAGATAAACACTAGCGCACAGATGCTTACTGGACAGGCTGTTGAGGTCTTATTTCTTATCCATTTGTCTTTGACAGATTTGACAGATTCGTGAATCATTCACTGCGGCTCAAGTGACGGTGCACAATAAAAATATAATCCAACTAAATTAGTATTAGGATGTTTTAGTACTTTATCGTGCTCAGTAATCGTGGGACAGTATCAGCACTGCTCCAGGTATGCTCCAGGTTCGTAAACAAAACAAAATGGACGACCTATATCTCTACCTCACTGACGTCAATAACTATCGATTAAATCTGCCCGACCCGGTGCTCGGTAGCGCTACGGAAGGCGATGCTTATGGATCCGTCGGCCACGTGTGTTTGCTTCCTGGATACACCCACGATAGCTCTGCACCCCACGTTGTGTACGAACAGGACAACCCCCGCGCAAAAATGACCGGTACACGCGACCCCGGATGACCCGGATTACATAAATGTTTATGATGCTAATATGTTATTTTATTGTATTTTAATAGATATCGTGATTTCGTTTCCCTTTTTTTTTTCGCTTCCTCCACCCAACGCCGGATGACCACCCGAAGCGTCCGGAGCGGTGAGTGGAACTTACTGCCGCACGGCTCATTTCCCGAAACGCGCCGCGCCATGCGCCCCATTCCAGCCGTCAGGCGTCGTTGAATCGGAAAAGCACTTTGAGCTTTGATTGGATTTATTTGCTCCCGGCCCGATCCGGCGCTGATGTGTCGGTTGTCGTAAATCTCTGACACCTTCTGGGCCGCGCCCGGGGAAGAGCGGGCGGATATTGTTGTTGCCCGGTGGCACGTGATTTCCGCCGGCGAAGTACTTCGGGGGAGAATGTTGTTTTTTATTCGTTTTGAGGTTAGGGAGGTAGGTTTGTGTTTTTTTTTTGTTGGTTATGTCGATGGAGCGATTATTTTTTTTTTTATCGGGCTCGTGTACGAGAACTTGCGACGTCGCACGTGGAGTTCGTGTCAATAATGCGGAGATCCTTGAACGTTGTTCAAGCGGTGGCTCCAACGGACCAGTCGAGGGCGGGACTAGTTAGGTCTCAGTGTCCGGTGCACTCTTTTCCGTGTGCATCAAAAATGCATCACCATCACCGTATAAACGTGTTCGCTAACGTGTTAGCTGATCAGCCCCTATCTCGTTAGATAACCCCAGACAACTCCAGACATTCGCCGACCACGGTGAATAGGCTGTCCCGCATGCAGGAGTTTAAATAGGATTTTGAAAACCCTCACACACACACACACACACACACATAGCCAGCTAAATCGTTTTTAGCACACCGGAATTGGGGTGTCGATGTTACGGGATGCCTCCAACAGGAGACAAGCAGGTGGGTAGCGTACCGGGCCGAACGAAAGAGGGCAAAGTTTTAATGATCATTATGATATTTTTCCAAAATAATATTTTTCGGTAATTGGAAAATTTAATTGTTCTCACGTTGTCATCGGGTCGGCTTGGGTCGTTGTTTGTGCAGAAGGCAGCCGGAACAGGTTCAGGTTCGAGGCAGGCCCACGGTTCCGTGCGACTTGCATACTTGCAGGCGCAGGTTGCGACGGGCAGCCGGTTTGGACTCGGTTCACTGGTTTTCTAAAGCCTTGCCGGGCGGAATAAAGCCGCTGCTCGGTTACACTGTTACGATGTTGATAGGAACATGAAGCCGGTGACAAAACGCACCCTTTGGATATGCTGATTGGGAACGCATTGTTTACGCATCGGCAAATGGTGAAATTATGAATTGCGCCTAACAGTATGTCAAACCGCAAACCTTCCGCTTGGAGGCTCTTATACGACTCCAAACGCAACAGGCGGGGCGGGGTAGTTGGAAGTTTCCAATCCTAGCACCTGCATGCAGACGTAAAATTCGTTTCGGCAATAATGAAGCACAGCCGAACCCGTAATGCACTTTTTATGTCTTCTTTATGCCTATTTATGTGCCGATTTTGTTTTGCCGATTGCCGGGTGGAGTTGCGTAGGTATTTTAATGGCATCGTTAGGCGAGTACACGCGTGCCGCCGCGTTGTTTATTCTGGTTTCGAGCTGTTATTGCGATGGATTACTTTGCGTGTTCGGTGTGTGCGTCCCTTCCGCAGAACGCCTCCCTCCACCCTCCACCGACATCCACCAATGGCTCATTTTCGCCACCTTCGGCGGAAGTTAATGACAACCCGAAATGAGCGCATCTCATTAGAAGATTCGTAAATGGTTACAGCGATTGTCATGTAGCGATCGTAAAACCCGGCCGCCGGGAAAGCGAAATGTGCTTTCCATGCTAACATCATCCCGGTTCGGCGTTGGGTGCAAGGGCCGGCTCCCGCGGGAGTAATGATTATTTATAATGGACTTTCGAAACGAGGTAATAATTTATTTGCAGCGCAACGTTTAACGACGGTAACCGGTCTGACCGGAGCTGACCGGGTGAGAGAGCCGGCACCGCAGCGGGTATCGGTCACTCACACTTGACAGCTGTCACCCAGAAAACACACGCACCATGGGGCAACCGTAAAATATTAACGATATAAATTCATGTCCAGGCCCAATAAAAGTGTAGTTTTTGCGTTGGTATCTGGGTAGCAAATAAGCTCCGGCATTCGGTGCGTTCGGCAGGCGGTGCGTTAAAACTTACACTACGAAACTTATGTAAATGTGCACCGAACCGAGCCGAGCAAGCCAACAAGATAAAAATGGTACAAAAAGGGGCGCACCAGTGTTATTCCAGACACGTTCATTGCGCGTTTTATTTCATTACCAAGTGGGAGCCTGTGGAGTGCGTCACATACTGGAACATACTGGCCGGCGTCTTCCACCCCAGTTCGAGATGAAAGGGAAAGGATCTAGAGAAAGAAGTTCGGTTTTTTTTCGATTTTTTTTTTATTTGGTTAGTATGATGAGCCGAACGGGAGTATTAGCATATTGGGACGTACTTCTGCTTCGCGCGCCGCTAGAGGTACGCACCGAAAGCCTCCTGAAGCTGCAAGAGGTACAGCAGCGATGCGCACTGGTGAGCAGAGATTCTGTTGGTTAGCTTGCTGTATTTTTCCTTTTCCCAGTGTCCGGAGCCGGATTTTACACCGGGCGTTCCACCAGCTCCAGAGTCGGTTCGAAGTGCAGACCTAAACGATTTGGTTCTTCGCTTTAATCCGGTGGTTACGAGGGTGATCTGTACGGGTGAGGCGGCTGCAGAGGGGTTCACAGCTACAGTTGGAATGCCAAAACTTTCAATCCATAAAAATCCATAAATTTAACACCGAAATAGAATTGTAATCCTCTCCCGGCAGCACCGTCTCGAGGATCTCCCAGCGCTCACCAACACACTCGCCTTAGTGCTACGGCGAGTGAGCAGGGCTTCTTTTTTTTCGGGATTTTTTTGTTGTGTGTGCTCAGCCTCGTCCTACCTCCACACCACCATCGGAAAACAAAACACAATGGCATTTTGATGTTTGTGGGAAGCGCAGGCTGGGTTGGGGTGCAAGAGATTGTCTTCTTTGGGTTGATGTTTTTTTTTGTTGCTGTTGTTGAGTATACTATCGCAGGATATTGCCTTTACAGACTGCTCCTGCTTGTTGTTCAGCAGTGGTGATTTATTTCGGTGACCGAGGGATGTAGGCGACATCGGGGCAGAGAAAGACAGTGGAAAAAAAATATACGAAAGCAAATCAAAGAAAAGTATAAAAACAGTGACTTCGTGCTGTGTACCGCGCGTAGTTAGAGTGCAGCTCCCCAAAACGGATAGGTACGAGGAGTGCAACTGGCCAGCCTGCGTCACCGTAACCGCTTGGAATGGGGCCGCAGGAGCGAATGGGAAAATTAAAATTATATTGCCACTGAAAATGGTCCCGATGTGAGCCCGACCGTTCTATAAACCACAATCTAATGTCCTGCCGGGTTTTCGATTTTTGCTGTACGGCAACATACGGCGGCGTTGGAACGTGACGGTCGTCACTACCCGTGCTGGTGGATGGGTTCTGTACCGCTTTATACGTTCCTGTAAGAAGCAGCTTTTTCTTGAATTTCTGCAAATAAATCTTAAGCTTAAATCGCTAATAAAGGGTTTGTCCCGAATGCGGCATGTTTTTGCGCTGTGGGATGACATTTGCGCCTGAAAATTATACACACCGCACTACACCGATACTTTTTCAACGCGTTGTTATGTTTTGTTAGTGATTCATACTTTACTTGCTTTTAAACGCAGTAATATACTTCATCTTGTTGTGGGCTCAGCTTCCCCGCTGTGTATTTCTAGTTTGAGCTCCAAACATCCCTCACACACTCACAAAAACGGCATCACGGCAAGCCGCCTGTTACGGTCTCTCAAACGCGAAGAGCGAAGGAAACGAACGGGTCAGATAATTCTGCACAAAACGAGGGTTCGATGATATGGGGATCGAACGGGAACGGCTCTCGGAAATTATACGTAACAAATTTTGACATTCAACAACTGTCACCCTCCTCCCAAACGCAACAGTATCAGCATGCAAATGACGGTATTTTGTTGTTGTTATTTTTTTCCCCCCCTGACCGTGCTGTCACTGACACTAACACTGTCCAGCGGGTTCTCAATCGCCGGCAAATTTATTCCTGCTGGTGGAGCCGAAGAACAGAACCCTTTTTATTGGTACTGGCGAAGAAGCAGCAGGCGATGAGGAGGGAAAAAAAAACAAACCCATCCATTTAATCCCGATCCCTGACGTATGGGACGTCCCGGGGATTCCCGGAGGTATTACTCGCTCGGCGCTGGAGACGGATGCAGCAGAAGAGAAGAAAAGTTTTGCGTGATTGGGTGCGTTTGTTCGCGTCCTTCCTCTCCTGCAGGTGTCTTCAGCGCTAAGTTCTTAGCGCTTGAAACGCTGCTTGCGGTGTGTGAAATAGTTATGCGAGTCGTATGGATGTGTGGACGTACTTGTCCAAACCCAGAATAGTGTCTTCTGGACGTACATATCTCCGAGCGGCACTTCACTGAAACGTAAAAAAAACGCGCCTATGGACACGTTCCGGACGCGGTAGTTGGAGCCGAGATTAGAGGCGCTGGCACGGAAAATGCTAATTCCATCGCTCATTCCGACGCATCGCGATGGGCATGCTGACGGAAGGGACGTCCGCAGACGTCCCGTGACTTCGGCATCGTCTGCCAGCCAGCCAGTCATCGTCGTACCATCCGGTCCCCGGTTATAATAGCTTCTCCGCTCCCCGAGCACCAAATTATGTCACCGTTAATCTATGATTTTCCATGTGTTTACACGATTAGACAGCACGTGAGCATCATAAAGATGTGTGCTCGGCGATGCGATATTCCAGGCACGACTTTCATTTCGAAGATCCCGACTTGCTAGCAGCTTCAAGGGGCCCGGGCGAGGGGGAAAGTTTTCCGCAAACGGCAACTATTCCTCGCCCACCGTCTCGCTGTCGTGAGATTGTTGTTTTCTGGCTGAGGGCGCGTCGGCGGTGTTGAAAACGCGTGCTAGAAAGTAACGACGCCTCCGTGTGGTAGACGCGAGTAGACGTGCGTCAGGTGCGGCTGGGTGTCTCATCGGCGGCTGTGCGATTATGAATGCATGAATTTAATTTGATAATGAGCTTCGGTCGTTAGGAATCGAAAGCGACACCGCACGTAACCCGTCCACCGTACGCGTTATCCGATTTGTCGTGGTGCGACTTACGCGCAGCGAAGGTATTGATTGTATAAACGAAACGCTCCACGTGTGAATAAGTTGTTTGCCGTGCCGCTTTGTTGGGTTTCGTGTGAGATTTCGCCTGCAATCCCGCCACCAACAGAAGAACGTAGTTCTACAGCGACCAGAACCTCGTCCAGACATTCCGGAGCACTAGCTAGATTCGATTGCTCCGTTGGCCTTCGCCAGGACTGGCCACGGGATGAGTTGCCCAAGGAAGATCAACAAAACTGGTACCAACAACGCCCCGGTTGAGTCAAAATGGCGCCCATCCTTTTCATTTCTGTGTTAATTGATTTTTCGGGGGCGCTCATGGCAACTCCCAGCTGTCCCATGACTGTCACAATACAAGGTTTACTCGAACTTTGGCCCCAACCTGCTAATCGATTTCACCAAAAATGAAATGCAACCAGCCGGGGTCATGCTAATGCCACAGCAACGCATAAATTATTCACCAGCTTTTCCGGTGAGTGTCCGCCCCGGTCCCCGTCACTCAAGCTCAAGTCAAGACCTGGGATCGGGCTCGGGGGTGGGTGGCGTCCTCCAGCAAAACCATCCATCGGTTACACATCTCAATTTGACCGATAATTTACGGGCCACGTCGGTTTGTGTCTGTTGCGGCTGTAATCCGCTCGGGCCCGGTAGGCAGCGCTGCGATCGAACAGATACGACACACATCTGCTTGTAGTAATAAATATTCATATTTCGCCTCAATACCGGGAGCCTCCAAGGAGCGCCCGCCACACCGCTGAAACCCTTCCACCCACTGGATTAACTCTCTAGAGAGAAAGCGAGAGAGAGAGAGATGGGTGAAGAAGAGAGAAAGTGCAAGTCTAGCGAAAAGGGTTTGAAGAGAAGGAGGTGAAGGTTTTGTTATCAGCAACCGGAACGAATCCCGGGATCGAGACTGATTTCAATTTTTGACCAGCCGTCTCCGTTTGTCGAGTCATAAATTTCAATTTTCCAACAATCTGAACCATTTTCCCGAAACTCGCTGCTTCTGTGTATGTGTGTGCGAGTGTGTTGGTGACCCAGCTTTTGGCAAACTGTCCTGGGAGATGAGTGTTGCGGAGAGGCTGATTCGTTATCGTTCGGCTCCTCATCTGCATCCGCCGGCAGGTTTGCTGGTAAAGGGTTTTTTTTGTCCACCCTCTCTTGGCTCGGTTTCGCTCGAGTGGTTTCTGATCGGTGGCTTTCGGCATGACGTCTGTCGGTTGTGCCGGCAACGGATGACAAATGGAGGTGACTCGGACTGGTGACAGGAGCTTCTGCTGAGGTAGTGTGCGCCTCAGAGAGCAAAACAACCGGGCAGGTGGGTGGGATATTTATATGCGTGAAAACCACAAAGTGTAATCGTCGTTTAGCGTTTTGGATGTGCGCTAGTTTGCAGTGAGTGCAGTGGTAAGTTTAGTGGTTTTTATCCGCCCATTGTCCATGGAAGGTTGGGTCAAGCATCGGTTTATTCTGGATGTGAGGTTAGCGATTACAAAAACGAAGTATATTGTGAACATTTCGGACGAACTTAGTCAGGAGATCTTGATTTTTACATCCATATTTAGGATCTTTTTGAACTATTGCAGATATTGGGAAGTCGTATGAGTAATGTTCTTACGCTGTAAATATTATCAATATATCGAATGTGTAAGAACTTCGCAGGCTGATGGATGTTACGGATTTTCCATATCAATTCTTCGCACCGATACACTTACCTGAGAGCTTATTATCAGTCTATGTTGGAATCATTTTGAAATAAACATTATTTTCGGTATCAAACAGTCAAATATTTATCTGAAGAGTACTTTCTTTAAATCGATGGTTGGATGACATAGATTTGGGTTGATACGTCTTATTCCTTGCGCCGACAGTGTACGAAGGAAAGAGAAACATCTTCAAACTCTTCCATCCAGTCAATACCCCGCAGTCGGTTACGCTGTTACCCGCTGAGCGCCCTGCCGATTATGCATAATTGCGAGCCATTTCCCGTCTATGTCGAGATGACGAGATGACGATGGAATATTTACGCGAACGGGAAATATTTGCCCAATTACGCTGCCTCGTCCCTTGCACCTGCCGCTGGAAATCATCAGGAAATGGAATTGATGGAGAAAATAAGGGACATGAAGTAGGAAGCGGGATAACCTAAAAAAAGAAACGCAGAGTCGGATGCTCCAGTTGGAAGAAGCGGGAATAAAAAAAAATAACATTAGGTGCAGTGTAAATTGAAATCATTAAAATATCGTTTGCATTTAAATGAGATATTATCGATAATGCTGCCTTTTACCGGTTGCCAACGACAACAATAACAACGACACCGGCGATACCGGGTGTGGGAATAGCCACGGCTTCCGACACCGGCTCATCCATCTGCTGGCGAACGTTTCTGTAGATGTTTGGGAATACACCAACAAACGTGTACGTCCCCGCTGAGCATAGAGGTTCGGCGTCTCCAGCACGACAACGATGGTGTGTACCTTCTTCACCTCCCCCAAAGCCTTTGGTTGGGAATGCTCGGTGCTGCGAATGTGGCCCACCACTTAGCGTGAGATAAATCAAAACCTCTCCAGGACGAGTCCGGCGAGAATTGGCTTATAATGCGCGTTCGTTATGGTTTCATCTCTTGATTGGGTTTGATGTGTGCGCATTTGTGTGTGTGTGTGTATGCGCCTGTGCTTGGGTATTCACCGGTGCGTTCGAAACCGCAAGGAACCACGCGTTCTGTAAAAAAACATCGACCATTGACGTCTATCATTTCCCTACGGAATATGATGGCCGAAATCAACGTCGCCTTCTTTCGTGTTCGCCTTGGCGGGGTATGCTCCACAAAACCTCACATGGAAAGTGGCAAAAATGTGCCCAACACCGCTGCCTTGCGGTGTCCCAGAAGGTCGAAAGTCCCGCAAGGCTCTTGGGGTTTGCTTTCATTATCGGTTGAATTGTTATGTGTGCGGGTTTTTTTTTCTTCTGCTCAAAAACGTCCAACCGTTTGACAGATACCTGACAGAAGTGAGCGATCCCAGGTCGCAGGGCATTTCATAGCGGCCGGGGCGAGAGTCCAGAGGGGAAGAGAAATGAGTTCAGTTGGCTCTCAATTGCCTATTCTACACCAATCAGTGTAATGCAATAACGGAAATGGAGAATTTTGAGCTCCTGTACTTCCGCCATCGGAGAAGGCTGTCAGAGCTTAGGCAGAAGTAAGCCGAAGCGACCAAATCGATTGCTATTTGCTAGGCTCCGTTAAGTGTGCTGTCCGCTTTGTTTCTGAAAGTGCATCGCAAAATATTTATCACCAGTAACGATTTGTTTGTTTTCAATAAGTAAACGTCAAACAAATTGACATCTACGCCAGGAGATACTATACCGTGTCGCCACTACTGTCAAACCGTGCACAAACTTTTGGCTTGCTTTTTTCCCCTCCGGTTCTGCTCGTTGCGCCACCGTTTCCGATTAAATGATAAATTAAAGAACGCTGCTGTTCCGTGCGTTCCGTCAGCTTACCGAGCTGCGGGCGTTTCACTGGCAGCTTCTACCACCACCACCACCACCATCAGCACGGAATGAGTGTTCAATTCCAGCCACTGCCGGTTAATGGTAGTGACAGATTTTTATCCCCTGCTCCCCCCTCCAGCCGCATTCCATTTCGCACGGATCATGAAAGAAGTGCAGAAAGTAAAGCAGAAAAAGAATGAGAGTGAGGGAGCAGAAAGAACATTCTACGTTTGCTTCACGCTTCGTCGGGCTCAATTTGTGGTTGCCGGATTGTCATGCGGTTCACCACCTTACGGGCGCAATCGAACTTCTTTTGCCGAACCGCCTCTCGTCACACACACACTGCCACACTTGCACGCTCTCCACGCGATGGGTTCAGTTGTGTGCGGGTCAGAGGTTTCCCTGGTGCGAAAGCATCGAAAAAAAGGTTCACTCTGACGATTGGGTACAGCCTGGGCAGTCGACGCTGATGAGATGCAATACGAGCCGGTAAATGCCACACGCATTCGTTGCGGTGGTAGTGGTGGTGATGTCAGAATTAGGCACTGGCCGCTGGGCCCCGCTCCGCCGGGGAAGCAACAAGAACGAAGAAAACAACCTTGGCTTTGCGTTGCCGGTGCTCCTGCTAATGACATCGATGACTGACACGCGATGGTTTTCCCATTTTGCAAATGTCGAACCGAAATTGCACTGTCGGCTCGGGTGAGAAATTTCATTAATCTTCATAAAATGGCCCGCCCCGTGCCGGGACGTGAAGGTGACACGCGGCTACCAGGGCAAATGAGCGGTGGCCGGGACGTTAAGACGGATTTTGCTGCGGACTTAATGGCTTGCTTTTGCCCGCGGCTGCCACCGTTTGCGGGGAATGCCAAAACACACGCAACGGAAACGTCAAAATGAGGTGATGCACAGGTGACGCTTCACCGGTAGCTGTCCTGCCGGTCCGCCATTGACCCCGTAAGCTGGTGGGCTTAGTGTCCGGTTGACTTTCGCATGTTTTTCGGGACGCTCACGCGCGCATACCAAGCAGATGGAGGATTCGCTTCCATTTCCACCATTGCCGCGATAATGAATGCGTGCGCTTCGAGGTGCGCTTCGGATACTAACTTAACCTTAAAGCGTTTGTTATCTGAGTAGCGCCATTAAGTTGTGTAGCAGCTGAAGGGTACCGGTTACTGAGCGCCAAAACTTTAAAGCCATTTCGAAATTGGCAGCGTGTAGTTCGGGCCGGCTGTGGTGAACCTCAACCCCCCGCACCTAAGCACTATAAACTAAATCGACTAAACGGCTGTCTCTCATCTGGCGTCGTAGCGCAAGTGAACATTCGATACGCAAACAACACGGCACGGGTACGGTGTGGGCAGGTGTGGGAAGATAAATAGTGAAATTTGTTTGTCAAAGACCTAAAAACATACCGATACACAAACATTGCTCGACGGCAGCGGCTGGGAGGATGAGGGCCAAACAAAGTAAAAAGACGCTCCCGCGCCCGAGATCTGGTGCTTTTAAGCGAAGTCATCTTTAACGAGCCGCCTCAACTGCCTGTTTAACAAATACTTAACCGTTTCGCTTTACTTTCACTGCT
>JXWZ01011241.1:0-39745 GCA_000956215.1 Anopheles farauti No. 4
CATGCGGTTTCTAATCAATAGAACAATTTGTGTTGCAGGTTTTCCACAAGCAGCCCATCCTCTTGTACTCCTTCAGAATATATTGAAACCAACTTCATCAAAAAAAAATACGAAGTTTGTTTCGTCATATAGGGCCTGTAATTCTACAGAATTTAGAGCATATTGCTTTCTAATTTCAATAGTTTGGAGATTATTCCATCGCTCCGGTTCTAGATTAATTCTCCTCAAAGTATAATTGAAACCACTTAAATAGTTTTAGGCTGTTGAAGTGCAAGCCTGCTCTCCAAATTCGTCACGACACATTTCCGGTAATTTTTTCAAGCTCAATGAGCAATCGTTATCAACCAAGTTCTTCAGGAGTTCCAGCAGTTCCTCATTTAATGTTTTTTTTTCATGCAAACCACCTTTTTTTGAAAGATCTGTCCAGAATTTCCAGAATCCAGAATTTTTATTAATCAGCGGAACAGACTGTTTATTTCTTTCCATTATTTTTCCAATATCCGTCATTCTGTACTGGTCCAAATATAACTTTACAATTTTATTCTCAATAGATATGGTTTCTTCCCGGTATTATTAAACGATGATCTACGATAGCTAGAGAAAGCGTGATGAAACGTAAATTATAAAACGAAAAATATTCGCCAAATTAAGTTGATTCTGAAAATAACTTCGCTGTTCTTAGTTTTTCAGAACACATACATTCGATACCATCGACTACCGTGCCGATGTCGTTGTTTACCTCATTGTACGCAATATATTTATTGAAAAATTGTAATAAACTTACCTTTTTCACTCGCACTCGATATCGATGCTCCAAAATTATCCATTATGCTTGCACGATTCCCTTATATGATTGCAAAATTCTCTTAAGATTCTCTCCACTGAAGTGTTCCCGTATGTGATTCGAAACCCTGTATTAGAAGAAATTAGAAATGAACTTACTTCATCCCGACGTTCGCCCATCGCTATCACACCGCACATCGTATTCCCCGCCTGCTTAGCTATTGCTCAGCTGATTCGTGTTCATTCCGATTCAAAACAAACTCTCACGCACGCTCATTGCTCGCTACAACGCATCGCGAAACGTCCCATTCCTGCCCACCCCATACTCACCTGTCCGACATGTATTGTCAGAGGAAAAACGTCAAAATTGGATACAAAACAACAACACAACTCATACAGGAGAACAGCGCTGAGGGTTATTGCTGATAATAAGCTCCAGCACAACAACGCATACAATCGCCCGCTGTCAATATTGACCAGCCACAGTAAAACAGGTGGATCAGCTGCCCACAAGAGGACGACGACGCTGTCTGCGGCCCGTCTGCGTCAATCGTGCATAGTGCGTCGTGCCGAACGGAGGTGTTCTTCGAAGGTAGTAAACGATGGCGCTGCTACGGAATGGACGCTACCGATACGGCAGCAGCCCCGGAATGGACGACTACTCCGACAGTCGACGTGCCCAGTATGGCTCGTTCAGCACCAGTTTCGACGAGTTTGGGCCACCATACGCGAATCTTCCGATGGAGGTAAGTGAGTGCGTGCGTGCGATGTTTGTGCTATCTCTCTTTCTAGCCGTGGTCACGAGACCCATCGCGGTTCGATGATCAGATAATGGTAGTTGACGGAAGCAGCAATCGCGATAGCACAATGTTATGAAAGTGCGTGATTCTGGGCAAACAGACGAATACCCGAGCAGCAGGAGAATGTGTGCCGTCGTATCAATCGCGAAAATCGGTAACGATAGTCGGTTGAGGATGGAGGAGCGTATCGTGCAAGATGTGCGCTCCGGATGAAGATAATAAATGTGACGTTACGCGTGTAATCTACTTGCCAGCATTACGCTGAATGACAGCGCGACTTCGGTATCGTTGATGCATCTACGATGAGACAAACAATCATCCTTCCACTTGTAATCGGGGTTTCGTGCTTATTTTTGTTTTCTCCTGTCTAGATTTTGGTAAAAATATTTACCTATCTTACACCGTCCGACCGTCGTGAGGCAAGCCAAACGTGTCGCCGCTGGTTTGAGGCATCACACCATCCAGCGTTTCTGGAAACTTTCTGGCTCGTGCTGCACCGCCAGCCGTTCGACGTGAACACGCCACCGGTACGTGATTTCCTGCACAGCTTCCGTCGCTTCCCGAACATTCACCTGGCGGAGGTGGATTTCGAACGCATCGGAACCTTCTTCACCCAGTTCGGTCCGCACGTCCGGCGAATCGTGTTCCAAGCGTGCGAGGTACAGGAGCGGGATCTTACCGCGATCCTGCGATGCCTTCCCGCGTTACATGCACTGTCGATCGAATCCTGTCGCGATCTGTTCATGTGCGTGCCACTGTTTGAGGATGCGACCGAGCGTGCCGAGCTGCGTCAAACGCTTACCACCGTGAAGGATCTATCGCTGACGTACAACCAATACCTGTCCGATGCGATCCTGCACCGGATGGTTTCAGTGCTGCCGTCGCTCCGTGCGCTCAACCTCACCGGCTGTTCCATATCCTTCCACAAGGGCTTGTACCGGAAGTTTTACCCCGGCGACGGAAAGCAACCGTCGGCAAGCGTACTCACCTTTCACTACATTTCGCAGCTGATCGACGAGCGGAAGGGTGCGCTCCGCGTACTTAACTTCAGCGAAACGCTCGTGGATGACAATGCACTGGAGGTGCTGGCCGCCATGAGTCCGGAACTGCGTCTCGAGCGATTGGAGCTGAACCGCTGCGAGCAGCTATCGAGCCGGGGACTCGGAACGCTGCTAACCACTCAAGCCGACAGCATGCAGTATTTGGACCTCTCGAAAACGTTCCGCTTGACGGATTCCTGCCTGCTGCAGATTTGCCGCGAGCTGAAGGGTTTGCGGGTGCTCAATATGCGCAACTGCCGGGCGCTGAGCAATCAGGGCGTACGGGAACTGGTGCAGCTGCCCGTTCTCGAGACGCTGGATATCTCGTACTGTGAGGAAGTCAACGGGGAGGGCATCCTCGAGGGTATTGCGTCGCGGCCGAACGCGATCCTACGCGAACTGCGCCTTAGGGCGCTAAATATTTGCGAGCGATCCATCATCGCGATCACGGAGCGGCTGTCGGGGTTGCGTGTGCTTGACTTGGGCTACTGCTTCCATGCCGTGTCGGATCTGTGCGTGCAGTTTATCTTCCGCCATTTGGTCCATCTGACTGAGCTCGATCTGGAGAGCTGCCGGAAGTTGTCGGATGGTGGATTGACCGGGCTGGGAATGCTTCCCAACATTCAGCGGTACGAGCAGGAACAGCAACCACAGCAACGGGAAACGGCCCAACATGAACAACCAGCTCCCGAGTGTTCGGTGATCGGTGATGGACAGGTGAAACATCCGTTACGACCGGATCCGTCGCCGGAGCCGCCAGTGGCATCACCCGTACGCATATCTCTTCGTAGCCGCGCCGAACAGGAGATCGTCGAAGATGCGCAACGCAAGCGGCAATTGCTCGAAGCGATGCAGCAAAAGGATGATGCATCATCCCAGCGTCCAAACGATTCTTTATGCTCCGGTTACTCGCTAGGACGACTGCGGCAGCTTCGCGTACTCAATCTTACCGGCTGCAACCGTCTAACGGACGTGTCGCTGCTGTACAACTTGCGGCTGGTGGAGCTCCGCAACCTCTACCTCGCCCAGTGCCAGCAGATCTCGCTCGACGGCATTCGCGCCCTGGTACAGGGTTGCCCATCGATCGAGCGGCTCGATCTCAGCGAATGCCATAGCATCAACGATCGCGCGGTCGAGCTCATCGCCTCACACTTGCACCGTTTGCGTGCGCTAAGCTTACGCCGGTGCTATCAGCTGACGGACTTTAGTCTCGACTACATCGCGTGCCACGGGCGCCGATTGCGTGAGCTCGACGTGCGCGGCTGCAAGCACATGTGTCCGGATCCGGCCATGCGCTTGGTGAGTCTGCCGCTCCTTACGACGATCCTGCCGGGCAAACAGGACGAAACCACCACCACTACCGGCGGGGGTGAATCACTGGGCGGGCTGATATCGGCCGGGTCGTTTGCGACGTCTCCACCTCCGCCTCCGCCACCGCGCCTAACGATGCGCATTTAACAGGAAGTGGCTGTGGTTGAGTTTGTTGCTGCTCTTCGACGCCTGCTGCTTACTGCTGATGGCTTCCGTCATTCGTGCGCGCTAATTTATCCCTGACAATTTAACCCAACTACCCAGCAGGCCATGAGGTAGAAATAGTTGGCGCCATTTTCTTTCGCACCCCTCATCACCTACGTTGAGTACTGATAGCCTAAAAGGAAAGCAAAGGAAGTGAATACGATGAGATGATATTGTAAATTTTAATCGTTGTAAAATTGTTGAGTAGTTACCTTTACAAATAAATAATCCATACGAGCACGTTCGACTGGGCGTACCCTCTTTTCCCAAAGCTAATCCTTCTCACTAGATGTTTACACCATTATTTCCCTCTTTTTGTGATATTATCGTAAATATCACGGGAATAAACATGAAACGATATCTCACAGTCGAGATGATTTCTTCTGTTTGACACATATGCTGCCATAATAGTACTAGAATTATCTACATTCAGATTTATTGCTCTCGGAACGTGTGGGGGCGTTGGTTTTGGTATGACTTGCTTTGTAAATAATGCCTCTTTCACCACTCTCTGATTTCCCGCGATGCAGGGTGCAGCTTGGTTTCCCTTTTCTTTTTGTCTTGAAGACTATTGAAGCCTGTTACAGCTAGTGTCGCGACTATACGAACGTTTTTATGTACACACTCTGCCACGTGGAGAGGAGTTTTCGTCGAGGTAATCGAAACGAGCGTACACATTCGTAATCGACCCTGATTAGATTGTTTGGAGAAGCTTTAGGCTATATGCCACCACTTTGCAGTCGAAAGTTAAAAGTAATAATAAAATATAAAAAAAAAACATTGCATACAAATCAACACAACATCATGACAGTAATGAAACTACTCTGTACAATAAATAATTTAAAAAATGGCACTAGTTAGTGAAAATACGAATAACCACTATTCACACACGCGATGAAATGCATAAAACACATGGATGCGCGTTCGCACAAACACATTGAAAACTGGGGGATGAACGAAATCGTCTAGTATTGGTTGCTTTGTACAGCAAACGAAATAAAATTAAATCGACACAAGCACACACAACGCACACTTAAACGGTAGCACTTGAACCACCTACGGAAGATGATTGCACTGCAAATGTCTTGCTTCGGTCACATCTTTCCGACATCTGACCCTTGTGTTTCGGGTGATGATCGTTTAATGATCGGATTGAAGTTTCGGAACACTACCATGCCGCCCGCTTATCCATATTCCGACTGTATGGTCAAACTGAATTCTCCCTTCGAGTGGATAAACGTGCCATGGTACCACAGGCGCGTGTCAACGAGCAGTGCATCGCCCGGTTCGACGTAGAAGCTAAAGCTGCGACATTCCGAATCGCATTCGGGCGTCGGAGCTAAGATCCAGCTCTTGTTGCCCCGCAACTGTGCCTGCCACATCAATCGCGGTATGTAATCAATCTGTTCGGAAAGAACGAAATGTAACATAATCGTACGAAGTACGAACGCGCGCGTTCGGCATTTACTTACGTGCATTACGGCTCCCTGTTCATAACCAAGAAACACAAAGTCGGTGTTGGGCATCTCGGAATCGTCCGGCAGGAAGTGCGGCTTCGGGTAGAGCTTTCTCAACTCCGCCAGCACGGCCGGGTTGCAGTTGCTCCACCCGACGTACCAGGGTTGCTGCCCCGCCCGGAACTCGGCCCGCTCGTCCGACATCCGGAAGACATCGCGCAGTGTTTGGAAGTTCGATTTAAAGTGCAGAAACTGGCAGTCTTCGTGCAAGGTGTCAAGCGCGGCCGGATGCTTCAGGTACAGGTCCTTCAGGAAGGTGTAGTTGAGCAGCCGCACTGCGGGCCAGTGCGATACGGCGCGTTTGATGATGATCGGTCGCGACGAGTACGCGTACGGGTGGAACTCGTCGCGCGTCAAGTTCTGAAGTATAATAGGCCGATCGACACCGCGGCAAAAGTCGCAGTTCGAGACGGGCCGTGTCGCTTCCCAGATTAGGTAGTTATTTGGCACGATGCAGCGCATACCGAGCGCTAGCTCAAGGAAGCCGGCCAGAAACGGCGTGATGATGAAGAGCACCACCACGAAGATGGCACTGTACACGATCGCCAGGATACCGTCGTTCTGTGGGAAGAACCGTGGCGCCCGGTATCCGATCGACTGCTTGAACGCTTCCTCCATGTCGCGCTCGGTAATGCCCCGATTCGTACGGAGCACCTCATTGCTTAGCAGGTGCAACTTCTGCAGCAGTATCTGATCGCACAGCTTCACCCGATCCATGTTGGATGCAAACACCACCACCAGGCACGCGGACGAATCCTCGCTGGCTCACTGACGTTCCGTTTCCGGTGGAAGAGCTATTTTTGTCCGTCGCGACCACCAATGGACCTCGGCAACCATTTGCCTAGTTTTTGTTACAGTTGCTGGCGCTGCACACGTAGCGTGAATTGCGTGAAACACAGCACGCACGAAGAATGCACTCGGATGGAACGGAAACAAAATTGCACCCCGAACTAACAACGCTGTCGTACTGTCGTTCACATCACGTTCTTGGTGGTTCTCTCCTTTTGGCTAATCGTTTTTGTTTTCAAGCACTTACTTGCGGGTGACCAAATTAATCGATCGGTTTATTGTTTGTTCGATAAAAAGCACTATCTACGGGCCATTGTGTATGACCCACGGCATGTTTGCCACCAAGTTTTGTATTTATTTGACGATTTTTTTGCGTTTCAGTGTCCAGTTGTCAGTGTGCTGCACTGTGGGGCTCCTTGCTGGACATACTCGTAAAATGCATTTTATTGGTTGTTGACTAAACAAATTAGCCCAAAACCATTTTCGTAAAGTACAAGTACTATGTTAAGATATTTAAAGTTATTATTCAACTATTTCGAATGAACGAAGGAATTAATTTCATCACTGAATGATACGGGTACAAAGTCGAGGAAAGATGAGGCGGTGGTGTATGATGATGTTGCTACAGGGTTTTTAGCTGCACAATAATCAAACACGCCATAATTTGGAGCACAAAATGTTGTTCAATGAAAAGTGAAACACTGTTTGATTTCCCAATATTAACTTTTTCTCTCTTTTTACTATTACTACTTTATTCCAAGACTCGTTCGTATATTGTACATTCTCAATCAAATATTACCAATAATGTACGGAAAAGCTTCCTTACCATATTGCTATATGACACAAAAACTTACCGTATTTTCATAGCATTTGTAACATCGAAATTTTACGAAATAAATTTGTAATTATTCGCATTTTGAATTAATTTACTGAAAACATCCTAAGCAAAGCACCGAATGATTTTGAAATCATCTAAATCACAACCGTAAGAAAACACCAACTTCAGTTTCAGCGATATTTTATTTACCCATAATGTAAAACACTCGCGCCATGTCACGCAATTGTAGTTATTAATTTTTGCTTGTTTTATTCGTGTTTTAATATTCCGTACGTTATTTTACCGGTTGATTTATTTCGCCTACGCCATTCATCTATGCGCGCTCAGATTTACCGCTCAATAATATTAAGGCGGAGCTCATCTTTCGATTGCAAAAGAATAGTAGCCACATCGTTCAAACAACAACCAGCCTCCTACCACCGTAGAGTGGTTGATTTACGCAACACTTTATTTTATTATATTGAGAAGATTTCAGAGTGTAATCATTGTGAATACTTTTTTTAAATTTTCCATTTTTGTTCGTGGGTATCATGGATGCACAAAATTTATCGATAAGATAGGTCATTATCTATTCATTAATCATACCATACCATACGAGGACCGATGGGCACAAACTATACAGTGTGTCTCGCTCCTCTTCCACTCTGTACTCAGACTTGTCGTTTTTCGAGTAACGATATTGTAATTAACGATAACTATACACTACACACTACGGTATGGTCGATGTAGGATGTTTCTTTGCTTTATTTTAGTCTCATCTAGTTTAAGCTTTAATTAGGAAACATGCTCCGGGAGAGTAGATTGAAAGTATGTGTACCCCCGTACATTACACTGACTAATAGACAACATTAATTTAAAATTAACCTCACATACAAGATTAGTTCAATCAATCACTGGGGTTTCGATTCTTTACGCGCTGTTTCCACTTATTCTTGATTATCTTTACTGAATTTGCGCGTAAACGCACAGTTCCTGTTAATGCCATATCGTACATTAACATTTATTTGCATGCTTATGTATGTTGTGTGCTCAACAATGCTACCTTCGCATTTATGTTTTACCATTTATTTGCACATAGTTGATTTTACTGGATGGTGCTATACATTGTCGCTTTGATTGAAGAATCGAACCTTAAATTGCTCTACCGAAGCATTTAGAACCAAAAAAAGCAAAAAGAACAAATGCTCGTAAACCGTAGTCACGTGAGAACGATTTCTTCATAACAGTCCGCAGCGCAGTTTGAGTGTGTTTTGAATGTCTATGGAGAGAATTAATTCCAACTAAAACGTGGCTTTGCCAATGGACATACACTGTAATTCGTTAATAGAGCCATCAATAGCTTTTAGACGTACTAGGTTTTAATGAAAATATGTCGCTCGCTTGTACGCTACTATACCATCCGTTCAGCCGGGAATGGAAGGCCAAAGAAACTAACAACGATGCAGGTGTACTAAATTGCTAAGTTCAAGGCAAAAGGCCTCAAAATAGGCGGGAGGAACAACGCCCCAGGATAGGAGCCAGCCATGAACTCACTGTCTAAAGTTAGGTCTAGTATCCTGATTACTGCCATACTGCCGCCATATCCTCGCATGTAATAATCTAGCAGTTCATTATGTAACTTTTTTTTCTCCGTTTTACCGGTTTTAGGACACATTTAATAATGTTTTTATATAATATTTACATACATCTACACATGCTGTATCTCGCAGCAAGCTATTGGATTCCACTCGTAACACGCAACACTTAAAAGGGATCCGGGGTTGAATACGGACAGTGGTTGTTCGTGAAAAAAAACCCTCATCTGAAGTACTAACAGCATGAGCAACGAAACTGCCCTACCATTTCACGACAACGTTTACGCAAACCTCGACGACGGGTCGTTGCCCAACCTTCTAACTATCCACGGCTGTACGTCCGGACCAACATCGTCGAGGGAAGATGATGATGATCGTTCACTCGGTAGTAGTTTTGATACGCCAGATGATGCGGTCGGCGGCCGCGCTGTTGGTGGTGGTGATGGTGGTGCTGCTGCTGAACGTTCGCTGCGGGTGGTGGCGGCGGAGGCGGTATAGCTTCCAAGCGACGCGAAATAGACGCACCCCCATAGACGGGCAGAAAAGGAACCCCTGTACCATTACCCCCGGTAGATGACGCGGCTGCTGTGGTCGAAGACGAAGATCCCAGACCTGTCCCCTTACCATTCCCACCTGTACACAGCACAACGGAACAACGACATAATGGTAGATTGTGAAAAACGATTATATAAATTTACAATTTGCGGTTCACGTTTGCATCAGCCGTACATCTAGACACGGTAGTAAAAACAAGTGCTTGCCTGCCTGTTGTTTTCTTCTTAACTTTGCTCATTAAATACTGTATACCCTTCTTTGAAATCCCTACGGTGGACATCACAACTATTATACTAACTCTAAACTATACATTTCTGTTCCGTGGACAACAATATAAAATTAGTTATAATTATAGAATACCTATAACTTATCAGCAGTCTTTTCCTATACTTTAATAGATATTGCTTCCTATTGGTAAACATTACTTCCTATATTATATTCACAAAACGTCTCTCCATTGAAAAGATGAACATTAAAAAAACTTAACACTCTTCTTCTCAAAGTGAATCATTTAAACAGACAGGGGATTGGTTTGAAGATTTGACAGCCGATTCCTTACATGAATCTGAACACATCCCACTTTAGATCAATGAAAATGATCCTGTGAACGGCAGGGACAAACATTCACAATATAGGTGCGACATGCAGTGGGGGCATGATACCATGGATGGAGCATTTGCAATAGCAAAAAAAAACGAAAAGGTGAAATGAGAATGGGAAAAAGAAAAGATAAAAAATTGAATCAGTCGATATATAGAATAGATAGTTGAACATTAAGACTGGGCAAACATCTAACATGTTAATGGCCATGTACCACATTAGGAAAAAACAGGTTAATGTTTCGAGAAACTGTTAAAACCCACGCATTTTTCTTGTGACGGGCGGGTCAATCTGTAAGGAGACAACCTTTATTGCACTTCTACCGCATAGACTATCTTTGTTAGCATTAGTTTGTACAGTATTTATACGTATGTTTATTTTTGTACATGATAAGGTGGATTAATAAAAAATCATTCGAATCTGGAAAAATGCCACCCTCCGATTTCCAGCAGTAAAAAAAACTGAGCCAATATGCAACAGTCACGTGAAATCACGTGACAAATAGTAAAAACAAGCGTCAATCCAGGATTTCCAGGGCTAGTTAAAGGGATAGCGCATGAACAAACTACAGATCACACAAATAACATCCACGCGTGCTTAGCGTTTTATATCAAAAGTCTAAAGCCTGTGCAAATTACCGAACGAGCTGGTTAGCGAACGAAATGATTAGTATGTAAACGATTAACGGCTAGACACCCTGCCAAAGTAATGCTAAATTCGGGAGCCAATAACGCTTCCGTCGCGCAAACGCAATCCAAACCACCGACCTACCCCCGGAACGTACCTTTCACATAATCCCTTTTCGTTTTCCGGGAAAGACCTCCGTTGTGGGTGACCTCCGTTCCCTGAACCGGTGCCGACGCTTTCCGGCGTCGTCGGGTGCAAACGGGTGAAAAGTCTGCATCGCGCGTATCGTCACCATCGTCATCCTCGTCCTCATCCGGCTGTACTTCACCGTAAGCTTCCCGTTGCTCGGACAACGTAGATAACCGGTGCGGGTGATGGTGATACAGACCGGCGCGTTCGGAGTATTCACCTCCCCCACCGTTCGCCGAAGCCGACACAGAAGACGAGCGAGACGTACTGTTCGAGGAGTTCGAGCGGCTCCAGTCGCGACTGGCGGCGGCGGACTGTTCGTTTTGCTTGTGACGCACGCGCGTCCTGCTACTATCACGCGACGAAACGGTTGTGGATGAGACGGTTGCTACTTTGCGGGAATTTCTCGTCCCTCCACTGCCCCGCTTGCGGGAATTAGAGAGGGAAGAGGAAGCGAATGAGGCGGCAGACGAGGAATGATGGGACAGTAACGCACGGTTGCATGAGGACGATGCGACCGAGTGACTAGTACTACTGTTGCTGGTGGTAGTAGCGCTGCTCTGGCTAACGCTGCTTCTACTGCTGGCCGTGCTGCTGCAGGAATAATCGTCTTCCAGGGCGAACGACGGTTCCCGCTCTCCCCCGTGGAGGTATGCGGCCGACTGTCGCCGCTGTTTGTTCTGCAGCGCGGCCTTCCGCTTTCGCTGCATGTTGTCTGCGTAATCGTTTCCACGATCAGTCGGACGGATACGTTCCCGCAGGCCCGACTTGCGCCGCTTGACGTACCGATACTTGGACGTATCCAACGTCTCCGTACCGTTCGTCGCATGTTGCAGCGGCACATCGTGAGACGAATCGTCCACATCGCCATAATACGCCTTGCTATTGCAGTGATTGTTATTGTTGTAGTGGTGGTGGCGCGTTTGCACAACCATCGTTTCCTCCCGGTGCTGATTATGCCGCTCTCCGCTAAGCTGCCCCTCGAACAGTTGCGCATTGTCCCCCTCACCGTCGTCCATCACCGATACATCGCGGTGCTTCTTTTTGCGATACCCCGAACGGTCGTTCTTTCTCCTGCGTGACACACTATCGTTGTCATGTATACTGTGTGACGTAAGCGTAGCATCAGCAGCAACAGCGATCACTGTTTTCGATTTACCGGCCGGTTTTACACCACCGCTCGCACGCTTTCCCGTTTTAGCAAGCCGCTTACCGCTACCAACAGGACGTCCTCGCTTCCGTTTGACGGGTATGAGCGTAGAAGCTTCACTTTCGGTAGCCGTTGTACTTTCCTGATCATTAAAATCACTATCCTGCTGATCTTCATCGTCCTCTTCCTCCTCATCCTCCTCGTCTTCTTCTTCTTCGGCTTGAGCGAGATTGTGATCACTTTCATAGTCCCCATCAGCTTCCGGATCGCTCTGTTCCACTGCATGCTCATCCCCCTCCTCATCGTCCTCACAGCCACCATCGTTGATGAAGTCACTGTCCGTGTCTTCCTTTTTCCGGCCTTTACTTTCTTTTTTACGCCGATATGCTCCTCCCTTTGTCTCGTATCCGTTGTGAATCACATCTTCTTCCTTCTCTTCCTCCTCTTCCTCATCCTCCTCCTCTTCCTCTTCATCCTCCTCATTGTCTTCATCTTCCTCTTCTTCCATTTCTTCATCATCTTGAATTTCGCTCCCCACTTCCTCGTCCTCATCCTCTTCATCCTCAACTGACTCCTCGTCCTGCTCATAATCATCATCCTGCTCATATTTCGACAATTTCAATTCAGCTTCATCCTCATCATCTTCCTCGTCCATCTCTTCGTGGACATTGTTGTGCTCCATCTCCCCCTCCTTCTTATCATCCTGCTCCATTGTTGGTTCAACGTCCGCATCGCTATTAGCTCGCCGGCTCGACGGTTCCTTCTTCACCTTTGTCTTCTCGCGCCGTCCGTTTTTACCAGCCGATGCCACCGCTCCAGCCGTCGCCGCCTGCGCTGCCGTATTCATCTCCTGGATCTGCTGGAAGAGTTGCGACTGACGCTTGCGAAGTATGTCCATCATCGGTTTCGTGTAGCCCTTGATGTAGCCATCGGACTCGGTGTACTCTAACCCACTCCCGAGACTGTGGCCCCTTAATTTTCGCTCCAGCAGCTCCTGGATCGCGTACGTTGGCTTGCCCGTATACCGGATCACCGTTTCCTCCATCTGCTCTGCCCGCTCGTACTCCTTCTCCACCCGTTCGCGCGCGATCTGGTCCGCGTCCGTGGCAAAAATCTCTTCGCACGAGAACTGTTTCTCCTTTTTGCGGGTTGCATTCGTCGCCGCGACCGGTTGCGTTGTACTGGCACCGTGTTGAACCGTACCAGCAGCGGATAACGCACCATCGGTCACAGTGGAACCGACGCTGGCGACTAATGATGAATTGCGTCCATTAAGATCGGTCCGTTTCGAGCGAAGGTTTTTCGGTGATGACGCCTTGCTGTGCAGGGTGCTTTCACGGTACGGAAACAGTGCCCCGCCCGACTTCATAAGCGATTTAACGTGATTGATTTTGTTAGTTATTTCAGCCTCATCCTGAGCCGTCAGCGGCGTGCTGTGCTGTTCCAGCGTTTCCACATCGAGCCGGAGCGATTGACCGGGTCCAACCGTTGCCGGACATCCTAGGTTTTTCAGTTCCTTACAGAACAGCGACTTGCAGTACTGGTAGTCGGGTCGCTCGTCGTACGTCAAATTTCCGACGTAGGCTAAAAATTCACCCAGATACCCCGGGCAATCGTCCCCGTACACCAGCCGCAACATTTCCCGCACGTCCGTCATAAAGTACTCCTTCATACGATGCACTTGTTCCGGTTGGTTGAGCAGCTTTTCGTCCTTCCATGGCAGAAACCCACGGCTCCAATACACCAAGTTGTACCCTAAACACTCCAGATCGCTACGCCGTGCGTGCGCTCCCATGTGGGCATCGCGCGACGTAAATTCGAGCGTCCCATCGTGGGCCCGTCGCTGATCCATACAGAACGGTCGATGCTGCCCCGTGGAGTCTACAAACTTCGACGCGAGGCCGAAATCGATCAGATAGATGCGTTCTTCCGATGGTGTGTGATCGTCCGGAAGAACCGGAAGTGCGGCACGCTTCAGCTCGATTCTATGCGCTTCTTCCACCGCTGCACACAACTCTGCGTACCCGGTGGTGTTGGTGGATCGTCGCGGTGATATCGAGCAACTAAACGATGCGTCATCGTTTCGTTTCCGACCGCGCCGTGGTCTACCCACCGCAGGTCGCGAGCGACCAACGCCATTATCTTTACACCGGTCGTCTTCATCGCTTAGATCACGGTAAGTGACCGTTTTCAGCGGGCGAAGATTACGCGTGCGTGTACACATCTCCTGCTCCTGGTGATGGTACAGTCCATTTTCCTGTACACATTTTTCATCCGTTCCTAGCCCGTTCACCACGGCAGGTTTACGGCCACGTTTGGCTCCTACTGGTTTGCCTTCTGTCACTGCTATTGTTGTCGTTGCCGTCCCAACGCCATTCATGCGACGAGTATCTCCATACGGGCCACATCGGCCATTCGCTAACCAACTTGCGTGATGTTGTTGGACTCCTTTTTCCACCGTACCTATCATCAGATTTTCAGCCTTTATGTCCGAGTGCACGTAGCCCTGGTCGTGCAGGTGCTCGAGCACTTCCAGTATCTGGCAGGCGATCACAGGAATGCTCTTCGGATTGACGCGCTTGTTTTTGATAAGCGAATGTAGATCGCGCTGGTACCGCTTGAGAATGAGAAAGCGATACCGTTCGTCCTTGAAGATGTGCGATCCGGACGCTATGTACTCCGGCATACCCGGTGGGATGTGACACGTTTCTGTAACGACAACATCAATGAGTTATTATTATACAAAATGACATCAAATTATTTATTAATATTACTGCAGGAATCTGAATACAAACTATGTTTAGGACGTAAAAATTTACGGAGTAACATAAATATGGTATGAACGCTCTTTATACAAATTTTAATACAATAATTCAAATCAAACTTCTACAGTATGGTTAATACCCGTTATCATTGCTAAGTCGCGAATAATGCTAAACCCGTAATTATTCGTATTATTCGCGAATAATGTCATCATTTTTACATGACAAGTAAAAGT
Source organism: Anopheles farauti No. 4 (assembly GCA_000956215.1). NCBI lineage: Eukaryota > Metazoa > Arthropoda > Insecta > Diptera > Culicidae > Anopheles > Anopheles farauti No. 4. Next base: position 14,976 of record JXWZ01011241.1, read on the forward strand.
GAAATTTATTAATTATTATAGTTAAAAAGAAAGTAGAAACTATACTCAATCCAATACTTGCATTACGACATAAATGATGTGTATAATTCGTTCAATTTATTCAATTTATTATTATTTATTAATTTATTAATTATTCACTATAAATTATTCAAAACAATATTATTGGCACTTTGTAAACATTTTGTAGTGAATTATTTGTCTAAAGTGCAAAAAATATAGTAACAATAATCCTAAATTAACATTTTTTATACCTTGACAACTGCATCTAGCCTAAGCCGGTTTGTTTGTATCGTTAGATATACAACATAATAATAATAATAAACCACCACAAAACCCATCCACACACATTCACACACACACAACACATTTAAATATTTGCCGATTATGCGTACGTCAACAATACAGACGCTAAAATTTCCCCTTGCATGTGTGTGCATGCGCAAATTACTGCTCGAATGCTCGAAAAAGCCCGTTACCGGTATGCTCAACTGTCGTTGTCCGTTTTCATCTGTCTGTTTACAAACAGCTGATTCACTTGACAGCACTCGTTAGCTGTGAAATCTTGGAGTGGTGCTTGTAGTATGTCGAGAAAAGGTGTCGTTGTATTTGTGTGCATTTGTTTACACTACATATTTGCGCACACATACAACATAAGCGATAAACAATCTAAACCCTAGTTCATCATCAGTATCAACATTATTATTCCGAACGTAACATTATCTTTCACTTTAAAAAAAACTATTTTGCTCATCATTAGATGACAAGTGAACCATGAAGAAATAAACAAAATATTTTTCAAAGTATGACGTAGACAATTGGCACAAAAACAATAGAATTTTATATCTAAATTACACACTTCTTGCCAGCGCAAGTCTGGGGCACATGTAACACAATCACAACAAGGAATACCAAAAATAGCTAACTGCGTCATGTTTATCGCAATGTGTATTAGGTTACTAACACAAAACAATCCGGTCACGGTTAGTACATCCAACAAAATAGAACACGAGACAAATGGTACAAATAACATAAATGACTGCGAAAACCTACCTGAGCGTTTGGCGGTGTTGAGCAAACAGTGTATCTCGACGAACAGTGGTCCATTGGAGTGTGGCTCGATTTTGACCACATACTTCGCGTTCTCACTTGTAACCGGTGTATCGATGTCATCCGATGCGAGAAATATTTCCCCAAAGCTTCCTTTACCTACATGAAGAAGGGTGCACAGAGGTGTTTAGATATGTTTAGCCTAAAAAATATCAATAAAAATTTAACTTACCTATCGGTTTCCCGATGCGCCACTGTTTCAGCGTTAGATCCATCAACTTTGTTCCATCCACAAACTCCTTGCTGAGTGAAAATTCACTAGCACTGTCGTTGGGCGAGGACGGTTCAGCAACGAGCGGTGACACCACGGCCTGAGCATGATGTTTCATGCGCTTCGGTGGCGTCTCGAACTGCGGCAACCGGTCGGCATCGACAATTGCGGCCGCAGCATTCCGTTTGCCCATGTTGGCAGCTGACTACAGTGTCACCTGTACGTGTATGATATACCGCCGACTTCGTTCTCGGGTAGCACAAGTCTACCCTTCCCTCCACAAACACACGCGCTTAACAGACACTACAGTTCACCGCGAAGGAAACGCAACGCTATTACGCGTGCACCATACACCATCACCACTACACACGTTGTTTCCTCTCTTTTTTAGCTCATTTTTCGCTCTTATTTATTCGCTGCATCGTTATACCTAGTTGTTTGATGCTAGTATTGCCACAGAACTAAGTTGTGAGAAGAAAAAAAAACAAACATGAAACGAAAAACGAAATTTTGCGATGTTTACAGCAGTTATGTGCGTCGCATATAGGAGTGGTTTACTTCTGTTCGATGTTTTATTCTTTTCGCAAAGAAAAACCGGTTAGTTAGAGCACTGAGATGCACATTTGACCGTAACTATTATCGTTGGGTTCCGTGCCAAGTAATATCTGGACATATGGCTAATATATGTTTATCTAGATAATCTTTCTATTAATATGATCTTACACACGAAAAGAAATTGTAAAGTTCGTTGGACTCGAAACTTTCCTGAAGAATCCACCTCTTATCCCTTTATAGCTTATTTCGCAAAACACTATGTACACATGCCTGCCCAATGTTTGTAAACAAATTCAGCTGTCATAATCACAAAACCAGACATTAACCGCATCCCTACAAACCAGCATGAATTTACTCAAAATGACACAAAACACCTGATTTTTTTAGATTAATTTGTCACAAATGTATGTTAAATCGAAAATCAATCGATTATCTCCCGGGTGGTACTCTACTGTGTCGCTGTGTTCCATGGGATATTGTTAATACGCATGGCCAGTAGTGGAACGCACGCACGCGAGAAAGAGACACCGAAAGTTGCCATGCAGCGGAATAGGATACACAGCACAAAATAGATACAATTCCGAAAATCGCACGGACGAGTCACACAAGCAAGCGACGGCACGGGTACAGAAGAAACCAATACACACACACTTGCGCACTTGAAACAGCATCACGGCCTTCTTCTGTTGTAACCAATCGTGGTGCTTCGACCTCTTTGTACGGCGAGGTATGTTTCACGCGTTCTTCCTTTTCATCCGGTATTTTCCATTTTTTTTTTTCGTTGGCTCTTTACTTTTGGCGTTGCTTCTTCCTTTGCACAAGTGTATTTTCATACACAACGCATTCGACCAATGCCGTATTTTCTTCTTCCTACCATGCGAGCGCTTGTAAGGTCGTATTCAGTTTATTTCATCAACGAAGTGGCGACGCTCTCAGATGCTCGTGGGAAATTTGCGATAGGCCATAACATAGAACCAATTCTTAAAAGCGCAAAACAGCATTCACTAGACTAGATTAATTTAGGATCATTACTGGTTCGCTTTATTATTCGGCGTAGTCACATCACATCACTCTGCACACACTTGCACGATGAAAGGGAAATACTAACACATCGTTAATCCATCGACAGCTCACACCACACACACAGCTCCAGCAAAGATGACGGTTGGTTTAAAAAACATTCAAGCAATGGCTGATTCGAGCAGTTTTTTCTTTGCCAGAGTAAATAACTGATTTGCACCAAATATCTAGCATGTGGTACGATATATAACTTTGTTACAGCTCTCGTCACCGTTGTTTTGCATCAATTTTAAATCACTCGCTCTGATGGACTGACGAGCAAACACCATCAACACATCGTGTACCCATGCGTGAGAGTCAGCGATGGCTTATTTCTGTGCCCCCTCGACTTTTATATACCTTTGACGGCTATGCAAAAGAACACCTTCGAACAACACAAAAGCGCATTCGAAATCTAGCAATCCTTCTCGAATTGTTAACTTTTTCTCTTGCAACCTCTCCGCTTCAACGATTCACTCTACTGAGACACGCACACTGCCATAGGCGAATAGTCAGAAAACCATCGCGCGTTGGTATATGTGTTGCCGTGTGGTAATAGGATGATAAACTTATAAAACACACAAAATCGATGTGCATGAAGTTTTATAAACGCATTTTTAAGCCTTACTGTTTACAAAACATTACTGTCATTTACACCTTATATATCCCGATACTCTTACAAGGCACCAATGGAAGTACAAGCAACCTTTTGATAAGCATTTCATCATCACACACTACCTTTCTAAGAAAAACTCACTCGAAAGTCGAAAAAGCACGTCTTTGCCGAATGTATCTGTGGTGTTAGCAATTTCCTTTTGCTTTCAAGGAACACTGCGCTCTCACACACACAATCGTGGACAGTGCGCTGAAGAACAAACGACTGATTATTTGGTTTCCCTTTCTTTCCGTTGCTAAAGGAGCGCAGGAGTTTAGCACACCATTCTTTTCCTGCAAACAGCTATCATCCGCCGCACTGGAGCAGAAAAGACAATTTTCAGTTATACAGAATCACACACACACATGCGCCGTCGTAGAAAAAAAGGTAGAAGAGCAAACCGGATCGTTTTGCACCAGACAAATGCTGTATGTGAGGTGCGAGCGAGCGGGATGGACATACAAAGATGGTGGCATCTTGGCCAGACACTACTGCCGCTGCTTGCACACCACGAGCGATCCACTTTTCCGTTGGCTGCTGTTGTTGTTGGTGTTGCTCTTGCCAGCAGTTTCCTTCTCGTATGTTCATCACATCATTCTTTCCGTGCCGAAGCGTTCTCACGAGGCACTGTTTTCCACACATAGGATTGTGATAATTAGCTCACAGTCGTAGGTAAATGTTTTCCGAGGACGAGTAATTGTCGCTAGCACATCCTCGGTATGCCTTTTTCGGATAACAATCCGATAGCATGCATTTTACTTCCGACCACATCCACCATTTAGTACCGTTGTATAGCCCGCCAAGGAGTAATTGCCTCCGCACACTACAGTAAGAATAGAATAACTTTGAAACGTTTTTCTTTTGCCATTTTCTGTGCACGATAGTGAGAATCGATATTGATCGAAGCCAGCACACACTCTCGGGTAATACCCCGTAGCAGGAGCTATCACATCACCCTATACACCTTCTGTACCACCTCTTCCGAGTAGCTACGCATAAGAACATGATTTCTAACACTTACTCAAGCACAATCACAAAAACAAAGTATTGCTTTACGTTAGCCTTAACGCAGAGGTATTCTGTGTCTACAAGCGCTGTTACCTGCACACTTCCGTGATGAGAAAACCCAAATTTTCGTTCACGAACAATCGGACAGGGGCGAATAGGCATTCGTGATTCCACTTACACACGAGCAAGCTTTTTTCTGTCACGACCCCTAGTGATGGCTGCTCCGTGTTTGTCAAAAAGCCGAAGAAAGCCCAAAGGTTCAAGACAGGTGCCGAGTCTAATACTATGTATTTATTTGACGAGAGAAATCTACTGTCAAAGGATTTTTCTGATGTTCTCGGTATGAGCGTTAAAAAGATTTTTCTTTTGTGAATCATGTCTTATTTTTCACACTTGTCTATATCATCAACGTATAACTGTTATTTCAAAGATCAAATTGATAAATTCCTTTTTACAACCGCCATACTCAAAGGTATAATAAACTCAGATGTGTGCAGATGCAGATGCAGATGTGTGGCAATATTTTGGTGTGATTTTTAAATTTATATATTTCTATTTATATATATTTTCTTATATATTTCTATATATTTCTGCAATTCTACGTAATATTGGAACAAAATTAGCGTGGGTTTCTTTAAATAAACGAATATCTACTTTCACATACATAGTATGAGTACCAAAATGTGTCAAAACTTTGGTTTATTTTTCTGGAGAAACCCACATTATTTGAAAGGGGTGATTAGTTTTTTCCAGATACATCTTGAGCTATACCAACCTCGTGAGCGAATGACATTTTGTAAACACACGTGCGTGCCCGGTCCAGTCTATTCATACTCAAACGGTGCATATTGAATTTTGGCTAAATATTTTCCACAGATAACGAATTTTCGCAGCCAAACCATGAAGAAGGATAAAAAACAAAAAGAACCAACAGAAATTACGAGCGGCACGGAGATTCACAATGGAACAAACGGTACAGTCGAAACAACAAACCTAACACGCCGCTTGGATCTCCTCAAAACGATCGAGAACGATGAAGAGGTGGAAGACTTTTCCGAGGAATCCGAGACCGAGTTCGAATATCAGCCAACGAAACTGAAAAACCAAAAGCTGACCGATTTCGACGGCAGCTTCCAGTTCGTGTCGTCGGTGAAGGAATACAATCACGACACGTGGGATGATTTGATGCGGTTCGTGAAACGAAAGAACCGTGGCGAGGTGAAAGACAAGATCGCGAACGTGATACGCGAACGTACGAAGGAGAGCGCGGATGTACTGCGGGACGACGATGAAAATGAAACGGATGGAGTATCACACAACGAAGCGATCGATTTGTCCGATGACGAGCTGAAGCACGATTACATGCGTGTGAAGGAACGCAAAGGTAAAAAGGCGGTTGTGGAAAACGGTGGTCCGACGGTCGAGATCAAGGATGAAACGGAAGAAGGAACGAAGGAATATTTCGAAGAGATGGAGGAAGGTGCGAACGAGCAGATCCAATCGTTCTATCAGATGGATCTTTCCCGTCCGCTCATGAAAGCGATCGGTGCGCTGGGTTACATCTACCCGACACCGATCCAAGCCTCGACCATACCGATCGCACTGATGGGACGCGATATTTGCGGCTGTGCTGCCACCGGTACTGGTAAGACGGCAGCCTACATGTTACCAACGCTGGAACGTTTGCTGTACAAACCGAACCTCGCCCAGGCCGTAACGCGGGTGCTGGTGTTGGTTCCGACGCGTGAACTGGGCGCTCAGGTATACCAGGTCACCAAGCAGCTGACACAGTTTACGAACGTGGACGTCGGCATTGCAATCGGAGGGTTGGACGTGAAGGCACAAGAAGCGGTACTGCGAAAAAACCCGGACATCGTCATTGCCACGCCAGGTCGGTTGATCGATCACATCAAGAATACGCCAAGCTTTTCACTGGACTCTATCGAGGTGCGTATGTGTGTAACATGTGTAGATCGTTTTAAGTATAGAACGCTGAGCTCAATATGATGAAAACTGTTCCTTGCGCTCTGAGTAGCCTCACCGCATGGTGGAGTAGCCCAAGACGATACCAATTATGGGTGGTTTGAATTCGATCGTCGAGCGATCGTTCTCGAACTTCTGAACACTCACAGTATACTCTCTCGATTTTGTGGTATTTGTTTGAAGGAAACTCATTCAATTCGGTAGCAATCGTCAAGCCTTGATATGCATTACCTTTCCAGCTCTATTTAAAGTATTATTTTCCCGATTAAGAGATACTCTTCGATTGTACTTTCAACTGCCACGACATAAGGTCGGCTTCGATATAATTTCATAAAACCTTCCAGTGGTTGTACTCGCCTACTTGAATTATTTGCACTGCAGTTGTCGTATGTTTATTTCTAGCTAGCAGACGAAAGCTATCAAAGTGAGATATGTTTCCCGTTGGCATAGCACATAGTTAAAAAAAGATACAAAACGTTCCCAACGTACTCGTACTACCGAGAGTGCTTACTAAAACAGGCGCGTACATTTGAACGGATTGTAAAAGTTCACACGAAAAAGAAAAAAAAATAATGCACTTCGATTCCTTTTAGATCCTGATTCTCGACGAAGCTGACCGTATGCTAGACGAATACTTCGCCGAGCAGATGAAGGAAATCATTCGCAGCTGCGCAGCCACACGTCAAACGATGCTCTTTTCCGCTACCATGACGGAGGAAGTAAAGGATCTTGCCGCCGTGTCGCTTAAGAAGCCAGTGAAGATTTTCGTCAACAACAACCAGACGGTGGCGTTCAATTTGCGCCAAGAGTTCATACGCATCCGCGAGGGTCGGGAAGCGGACCGGGAAGCGATCCTGGCGGCGCTCGTGTGCCGCACGTTCCACGATCACTGCATGATCTTCGTGCAGACGAAGCGTACCGCCCATCGTTTGCGCATCCTGCTCGGACTGCTCGGGGTGAAGACGGGCGAATTGCACGGCGATCTGACACAGGCCCAGCGTCTTGAGTCGCTGAAGCAGTTCAAGGACGAACAGATCGACATCCTCGTGGCGACGGACGTGGCCGCTCGTGGTTTGGACATCAGCAGCGTGAAAACGGTCATCAACTTCGTGATGCCGGCCACGATGGAACACTACATTCATCGCGTCGGTCGTACGGCCCGTGCCGGTAAGGCTGGTGTGTCGGTGTCGTTGGCAGGCGAACAGGAACGCAAAATCGTGAAGGAAATCATAAAGAACGCGGTCAGCTCGGTGAAGAACCGTATCATTCCGCTGGAAATTATCGAAAAGTATCGGGCGAAGGTTGCCGCACTCGAGTCGGAAATCGATCGTGTGTTGGCGGAGGAGCGGGCGGAGAAATTGCTACGCCAGACGGAAAAGCAGCTGACGAGCGCTGAGCGAAAGCTCATGGGTCAAGCGGCGCCGAAAACGAACGGGCCGCCGCGCGAATGGTTCCAGTCGCTACAAGAGCGGCGCGAAGAAAAGGACCGGTTGGCTGGCGAAGAAGCGGCGGAAAAAAAGAAAGCCAAAAAGCGAAAGCGTCGCGGTGACGACGACGAGGAAGACTTCGACCCGGTGCGGTACCACGCAGAGAAGATGAAAAAACAGAAGCTGGCAGCGTCGGGGGCTCAGGATGGAAAGAGCAAAAAATCGAAGGCCGATGCGTCCGCGGGGGATGAGACAAACAAAACGTCCCGCCAGATGGCAAGGGAACGGGCGATGGACGAGCTACGGAAGGTGTCGATGGTACAGGCGAAACTTTCGAAGATACGCAATCGCCCGTCACGCGTGTCCGCCACCGAAGAGCAGGGCAAATCGGGCGGAGGAAAACCGGGCGGGGATAGAGATGGCAAGAAGCAGAAGCAGAAGAACTTCTCACGCTTCGAACGCGATCTGACCGATGTCGGAGCGAAGAACGTGAAGAAGCTGCGGTACGACGCGAGCAAGAAGCAACGGATGGACAAGATGGACAAACGCAAGCAGAGTGGTGTAAAAATGAGCTCCGACAAGCTGCGTAACAAGAAGGGTCTGAACAAGCAAGCGAAGGGCAAATCGTTCGGCCAGAAGGGAGCGAAGAAAGGGTTCGGCGCTGGTGGTGGTAAGAGCGCTGGAGGTCGTGGTAAAGGCGGTGGCAAACGAAAGTAGAGCAAGCGATAATGGAACCGCGTCCTACGATTCTACGTCAAGGATAATAAAGTGTTAAGTGAATAACTGTACAATATAATCATCTAATACTGTCGTGTTTTATTTTACTTTGTTCTTACCGACGATTATTGCCAGCGACACGAAAACGTTTCTTTCCACTCATTTTTCTTCACTATCCTGGCATGAGCTGATGGCACACTTTGTCGGTTTTCCGGAGACAGAGAAACACATCGGTACAACATTTAACATCTTATGTATAGGAAAATAATCGTAGTATCCGTGCAGATCATACGTTCAACGAACGATGTCCCGGCTTATGTCGAATTATTTCGCTCTGGATGCACATCTGCAGCGTATATATTGGGCTCCGACGAAAATATGTGGCTGTGGCATTGGATTCCACGATGTGGACCATCTTCTATGGTCCTGCGCAGAATTCGAAGTCGCAAGACATCTCTTGTTGGACAAAACCGAGATGATCGGCAGACAACCGAGTACTCCTATTCGAGACATCCTAGTCTACAGAGACCTAAAGGAGCTGACCAAATCGCCGTACCAAAGGGAGGCAGATTATGTGTTCGTCGACATTCGTACAAGGTTGTTCTACTCCATGTTTGTTTTGTTTTATGGTTTTTGTGGCTTCTGTTGTTTTTATTCTCTTCTTTTCTGTTTGTCTACACTCTTCAAAATTCGAAAAGAACTGAACCGATTGAAGAACCGAAAGAAGGATCACCCACATATACAAAACACCACTATGCATAGACTGGATCATAAACCAACCACGCAACACAAAAACTCATCAACACAACATCGCACAACACACATTACACAGCAAACAACTATTTAGCCGAGTAGGCCTGAGACTAAAAATGTCTGTCCGTGCAAGTAGGCACTGTCAATACGGCGACATGCAGTCGTATATACTGTTGAAATAAAAAAAGGGTACTCCTGCAAAAAATATGCTGCAAAATATGCGAAATAAGTTAGTTGCGAGTGCGAAGATCAGAATAAAACGGCGATGAATTATGTTCCTGGTACTAAAACTCATTTAGGTTTGCACTTTCTGACTTCATACCTGTGGCAATATACGATGCAGCTTTTCTCATTATTAGTAAAAATGCCTAAGTATTGGTAAAAAAAAATTTGAAGTTCTATTCCCGGAATACATTCTCATATGACTTCGTATATTTGACTTCAAACGGGAGAATACAGTGAGTTTTTAGTTGACGATCCATTTTTTTTTGTTTGGTTTCTTCATTCACATATTATATGCTATACCTGAATTAGATTAAATCTCGTATCGTTCTGACGCTCAAAGCACATAGGTCATTTTTCGAATTGTTCTATCTTTCTCTGTAAATTCATTTCATCGGTAGAGTTCGACATTTTTGCTGCATAAAACGGCAGGCAACGAAAGAGTTAGCTCTGCTAACACTACACTAAACGGTAGTAAAAAGTTACGTGAGTTTCCATTTGTTTTTTTTCTTACTTGTTGTGCCGATTATTCCATCATTTTCCTGCAGCAAATATTTTCACTATAGTTTTTTAGTGTTGTCAAATGAAAATGTTTGAAACTTAAAACCAAAAAACAATTCATACGAAGATCAAAATGAAAAATATTTGCTATTTCAAATGCAGAAATTTGCACATACACACACGCACGCATGCATGCAAAACACCTGCAAGCAATGATGACGCGAGATTTTGTATGAAAAACAGTTCAGCTTAAATTTGCCATGTGTTCCTGACAACGCCTTCCGTGTTGTGTAGTGCAGGTAGAAAAGCTTAATAAAAAAGTAGCAGCGCGACCAATATGGATAGTTTGATTTTCGCAATATAGTAGAGTTAGGCTAGTAGACAGTAATAAACATAGAACATTAGATTCATACGATTAATATTTTGCTTTGTTGTCCTTCACCATTATGCAACGCCTCTTTTCTCCTGCGGTGGCATTGTGTGTATTGCGTACACGAATAAACGTAATAATAACGAAAACTAAATTAACTCTAGGAACAAACATTACCAAAACAAAGCCGAATGCAGCACAAACTCATTCGTTCTCGCTGCGTGTAAAGAGATGATACCGCCACTACTAGTATGAAACCGAATTGTACACTATGCAAAGCTTTCTTTTGCAATCTACCTAATCTCATCTCACTTTCCACAACAAAACCAGGGCCAACGACACGACGGGTCCTACATGTCCTCCGCACGTTCACCCAGCACTAAACATTTCACGCAAACAGGTCTCAGGTACTCGATTTCATCTCGTCAACACCGTGGTCTATTATATGGGCTACTTCGATCTGTACGTGCAAAAGCAGCTTGCAGTACTATTTTCTCTTACAGGTTCATTCTATTCATCGCATATGCATCATGCCGTAATGGTTTGTGTGAAAATCAATTTGAACAATAGGTCAGACAGATTAAAACTAACAACATTTTTCTCTCACTCATGCTAATATGTAACATTTTCAAACATCGATTACAAAATAGATGGTTAAAATATTGCACATTACTTGTGCAGCAAATTTCTTTATCGTAAATGTGGGCTGAAAGGGGTATTCCCGGCGGCAGTAAACCACACTACCACACGGAATACGAAAACAAAATCAACACAAAACACAGAACTTATGAATTAAACAAAAAAAAACTGTAGGTAAAACACATCTTATTTTAAACTTTCTCCTCTCCTGCGTGTGTTTCTCCTGCTTCGTCAAGTGCAGTAGGAAGAGTCAAACTTAACATGCCCTTAAAACTAACGAAAAAAGTAACCGTTCCATTGCTAAATCAATACATGAACTTCACCAAATGTACGGGTTAAACCTGGGGGATGCAGGCAAGGCAACAAACAGAGTTTTCCTGAGTCTCCATTACTTGGATTTCTTTTCCACAAAGTGACTACTACTACTAGCTTCGTGAATCAGGGTTAAATTTATGGATTGAATCTTATTTAAGATTAGAACTTTGGGAAAATACGCTTCCATTGTATGAAAATTACGCGTTACATGCTGTGCGGGAAAACTTGGCAAGATGGCTGGCCAGTGCTTAGCTTCCCACACTTGATTCTGCGCTTGTATGCGTGTCATTCTGAGGACACTGCGTAGTGTTTCATCTCACGTATTTAATAACCTTTCCTTTTCGTTAATATCATGTCGATAGTTGTGGTTTTTTGAGCATATTTCTATACACTTGGTAATATAAAAAATAAATGTAAATATTCAACCTGCCAGAAAGTCTAGGTACTCATCAACGACGTTTCGCGGCGCGATGATAACTAATACACAGTTTAAAACAAAAAAAAAGAAATCCCTTATCAGCAAAGAGATCTTTTCCGCCCTACTCTAGCATTCGAACATTTGATGCATTACACGAGAAGAACATTTCGAACAGCAAAAGTGCATCGCGCCTGTTGCGCGCTATCATATTTATTTCTAAAACGTTCTTGAAAACGCACCAAACAGAACCAATTTCCTGAATTTTCTCTTAGCAGCACTACCCTTGAACGGGTAGCACAGCATACCGAATGGCTACGTCTGGGAATGATTCTGAGTAGCAATATTGCAAAAAACGGAGCGGAGAAACCGAAACAGAATAAGTTTCTTCAACGGTTTGTTTAGCAAATAGAGAAAAAAGCTTGGCTGAATTCAGGAGTTTAAAACGAAAATGTGTGCATTCTCTCGGTGTTGACATCACCTCACACGTTTCAAACGCGTTAGAGTTAGAGTACCTGTTCGATTTTGTGTTTACTTAGTCACCATTATCTACTAGCAACTGCATAATCCTTTCAACGGTCACCAACGGTTCGCGTACGTGGTTTCTCCTCAGGGCGCTCTTACCGCTTTGCCTTCTACATGTATAGGTCTTTCGACAAGCTCAGGTTGCATCCACGGTGCTTTTCTCTGGTCTGCATGTTGTTCCTTATGTATTCAAACTTATCTCGTGGTATAACAAGGGAAATGGTGGTTTACATTCATCATAGGGACATGCACGGACAGCCAGAAGTTTTCATAGACACATGTTTTGTTCACATCGGATTAAAATTCATCGTAGAATCAGCACTGGGCCGCATCATATAATTGAAGAAAGTTGGTTGTACGAGTTGCCTCTTCTTCAGACGACCAGAGAGCTACTTTCGTCGTCATTACCACCACCACGGCAACTGCTGTGGTGGTTGGCATTGGCATCTATGTTGAGAAGCTCGTTCAGATCGATGTAGTCGCCTGAGACAATTTCACTACCAAGTAGGCCACCGACACTGCCCACATTTCCACCATCGCTGTTCATGACACCATGACCGTTGTGGTTCATGTTGCCACCATGTAAATCGATGCCAAGGACGCCATTATTAATAGCATTATTTCCACCGACAAGACCACCCGTTAATGCTGCTGATCCGCCGCCTCCTCCTTGCATTTTGTACGCCATTAGCTGCCTGTGAGCTGATGATTCGGGCGAAATGTGTCCACCAGATTATCGATCCGTTGTTGCGTTGCGTTTACACATTCAGAGACGGATCCAGAGACGGCAACGTTTCGTTGCGAGACACGATCGCGATATTCGCACGATCAAGTTGACGGGAGATACAGAAAAAACGAACAGAAATAAAAACAAAAGATTAGTAGCTGGTACGCAATATGCATCTCGTTGTATTTGCATATCGATGTAGTTAGTTTTTTTTTAACATTGATCTAGGTATCCCTGGCCCAATGGCACTACTAACAAAAGCTTCACATCATTCTGGCTTGACACACTCACATCACATACACAGATCAACGCAAACAAACATAATCGCCAATATTATTTCACAATCACTCATTTTTCCATTCTCACAAATTCATCTCTCTACAATCACACCTTTAGTGGTTAGAGCTTCACATTCACGCAGACATAGCTTTCTAGCTTTAATGGTGCCCCATTCGTAAGAAATGCCCCTGCCCATCCCACACACCATCAAACACCTCCGCCCAACCCTCCCTCCCCCACCCTTAACCCGTATTCCTGTGTCCCAAATAATGTTCCTCTTCGCCCGGGTTCTTTTCTTGCTTTTCCTCGCCCAATCCCGCCTTCCCTGACTGCTTCCCAATGCTGCAGATTCCTTCCCTTCCAATGTCATTATGAAATGTACAACCCCCTTCTCCCCTCGGATCCCTTCTCCCCAAAACCCACCTCCCTCTTCCTACGAGTTTTAATGCAAACAAAGATCATTTCCTATTGCTCCCACGTAGGATATTTGTTTGCCCACCTGGAAAAAAAATTTTCGCACGCCCGCACAAAGACACACACACACACACCGGCCACACAGCCTTACACACACACTCACATGCCGAAACAGAAGCACACGTTGTATGTTTATACTAGAGAGTACGTTCCATTTAGAAAAAAATAAGATATGTTGGTGTGGTTAAAGCTTGCTGTTTGCGAATCAAAGTTTTGCAATGTTCTCGAGAGTAAGATTGAATGGAAGAATTTACATTAAAATCTTATTTAGACCACAGCTCATTGAAATCACCACATATGCTAGTAGTCGCAGTATATTTATCGGAAAGTGATCTGAGACCACTTTTTACTCATTTTTTTTATTGTACTTTAAAAGAACATAGCTTGGCCAATGAATGGGTCCTCGATTATCGATTATTAATCGTATTATTTTTTTAAGTTCATTTAACATGTGTTTTTTCTCTATGACTTTGTTTATAATATCATTTGTAATCATTTTAAACTGATAGTTCGGTAAGCTGGTAGCAAGTTTTACGTCCTTTTATTAATTGATAACGGATTCTGCTCTTTAATGTGACCAATAACTTTGAGATTAAGATACCGCATGTATTTTACCAAAAAACATGACTGGTTCTCGATGAATTTCAAATGCAAACTGTATGTAATAATTTCAATTATGGAAATGTACTCTGATCCTCATTCTTTGGACTTTTAGGCTCGCATGCACACCATACTACTCACACATACAGACATAAGGGAACTTTGGAACGTACTTGTTTTTTTTTTATTAAATAGATTTAACATTGCCTTCCTTTCACTTCACCATTTGTCTACACCGAAAATGATACGGGAATGGAGTGAATGCTTCAAGGTACTAGGAATATAGGAAAGAATGGTTTGGTGACAGGTTAATGAAAGCGGTTGTAGACTAACAGTGATGTGAAAACAAAATAAAAATGTGAGGTTGTGTAACTCTGTCTATGTTTACTATAATCCGGAAGTGAACGCCCCACCCCTTTGGAATGTTTGGTATGGAAGAAACGAAACAACAGTACCTTGTTGCTCATGTGGGCGTGAGAGACTTTTGGCCACATGTTTTATTCCACAAATGTTTGGCAGACTATCGCCATCACGCGGGCACCCCCATTGACATATCCTTTTATCTTCCTTATCGTTCTCTCTCAATCTCTCTCTCTCGCTCGCTCTCTGTTACATATACGCGCACACGCACAGAATAGCCCAAATCAACTACAACGACGACGGCAGGCAGCCAAGTTCTCAGCAGCCAAAACAGCATTCTGCAACACACGCCACCGCAGCATCGGATCAACGGGTACGGATGTCAGTAAGATCAGTTTTTTGCCTTTACATTGGGCCACCAACAATCAGATCATATATCGCGGAACAACAATCGAACAACGAACCAGAAGAACATCAGAAACCAGTACGGTACCGTAAACCGAGGGGCCCTTTCGATGACAGTGCGCGCACCCAAAAACGGTCACAAGAGTGGCTCAATTTACTACGTCTACGTCGTGCACATTCTTTCATTACGCGTTTTTTTTTGTGTAGGCCATTTAGCAATTTTTCGTAGACCATTATCTTCGGGCCTTTCTCTCTCTCTTTCTCTCTCTATCACACGCTAGTGATAGAGCTGAATGGCACACGCACGGCAACCAGTCGCATTATGCTCATGTTTGGTATCATGCTGCACACCCGCATTTGTTTGAGCTCGTTTTGCTTTGCGCATCGAAGATTCAAATCCTTCCCAAAAGCCTATCTCATTATCTTTTTCATTTCAACTCATCAACCATATCTTTGCATCGCAACAGACATTCCTGTGGAAAGGAAGAAGGTCAGATTGTTGTGATTAGAGATTGTGTGATTTTTGTTGTGTATTTTTAGTTTTGTTTTAAAGAGTTGTTTAATTCGACTTGTTCTTGGCAGAATTAGACGTAAAGGACGTGTTGGTACAATGGTTAGAGAGTCACCTATGGCGCAGAAGAAACTGGAAAAGACGAAGCTGAAACATGTTTTATGCGTGTGTGTATGGGAATTTTTTGTTGCATATGTGTACTTAATGTTAAAAGTTCCCGTTAAGGTGGAACTGGAAAATAATATAAATATTGAGACATACAAAATAAACCTAACCCTTCGTAGTGTTTATAACCAGCCCACGCCCACCCATCGGTACCCTAATACCTTTTATTAATTATAGCAACTATCATGTATCTAATATAGAAAATCAATTTTGAAGTAAATTTGTATTTTCCAAATTAACTCAAAGCCATAAACCCCAATCCTTGGCCAATAGTTCAGTAACGGTGTACTATGGTGTAGTAAAATTTGGAAACGCCCCGTCTCTTTTGCAAGAAAAAAGACACTCTGCAAACACGTTTGTTACTGTTAGAAAATATTGATCGAAAAAGAAACAGATATGCACAAACCACATTCAATGGAACGAAATACAAAAAATGCAGTCTCGTAATAGCTTCCGATAGATTTGCTTGTTTGAATTTGTTTGCTTTTGAGATATAGCCTTGAATTTCATCACCTGCCATCTGATATGCAGCTTAACTGAATAAAACACAGCGTCCGCCGAATTCAGAACACTGGAACATAACAAGCACTCCAACAAAACAGTCCAGAAAGAAATAACACAACGAATCTCGGAAACTGGGAAAAGAAGAACCAGATATATAGGAGGGAGGAGGGGGGGGGGGGCAATGGATATGCGAAAAAGTGTGAGAACACAGATTCACAGGCAAAACATCTTTCTGTCGTTATTTTGTTGGACACCGTTAGTTCCGTTTAAAAAAATCTCAACTATTTTACGTTCTGTTATAGATTTTTTGATTCAATCCATTTCACATGCCCTCTTAATCGTGCACAAAATTTCCATCAATCCGTTTTTATAGAACTGTTAGAAAAAAAAAAGTATGCTTCAAGAAATTTGCTGACCGGACGTTTAGCAGCCGACCTAAACGATCGACGAGGACGATCCACCGAGATGGATTTCGATCGCACACAAAACAGTTAACACCCTCCACACAGCTGTCAGCTATTTGCCAATTTGGTATGAGGTAAGAGAAAACATATTAACATACTAATACTTCCTTCTGACCACCGTATGCTTACCGGGTGTCGGGCTATTGGATGTGCTGGATTTGTCACCCGATTGCGGCTGCTGTTGGGTCAGCGAGGACTGGGACTGATGTTGCTGTTGTACCTGTTGTTGCTGCTGCAATAGCTGCTGCTGATCATCCGACATCATGTCCGGAAGGTTCATGGGAAAATCGTAACCGAGCATATCATCGTTGTTGTTGAAAAGCTGCGCAAAGTAGCGGTGGAAGAAAGGGAAAACGAAGCGGGACACGACGGCAAAAGCCGATGCCACACGATAAATTGAGTTGTACTGTGTACGGCTATACGCTAACTATAAAAAAGATAGGGGTTTCATTTTCAGTACAGTACTATAACCTCCAGCGTAACATGCGATGCGGTTAAACATCTCACTGTTCATTTGGATATTTTAAAGTTTAGAGTTAGAGTAGTTCGTTTCTTCTTTTTGTACTAAATTTATACGATCTTTACGTGCGTTAGTTAAGAACTTCTTTTTTGTAATTTGCATCTTTTTATAGGGTATTCAATGCTGATGTTAGTTTTTGAATCAGTACTAGTTGATATAAAATCGATAAAAACAGAAAAACAACGAAACATTTGCAACATGTGGAGAGGGAACATATGATTCGATCCGCTAACTCCACGATTGCACCTTAATCATACTCGTACTGTTTTGGTTTAGCCTTAATAGCTAGGCACCAGTAAGGACATCACACAATTATTACCTTTTGTGTATGAGTATTTCGATCTGTTAATAATGCTTACATACTATCTAGTTATGCTTACATCGGTCCTAACCTTATTGAGGCTATCCAGATCGAACGGGCACGACGGGAAGTACACGCGTCCGAACGGAGGAGCGGTAGAGCAAGCGTTCTGTAGTAGGGAATTTGTGTAATTTTAACAGGATTTAAAGTTGAGTCAGAAATGATTTTTTTTCATTCATTTCAATTTCGGATTCACACGTTGCATTAGGTAGCGCGTGCCATTTCGATTCGGGTGCGTCGAAACATTCGAAGCAACGTTGTCGGCACGGGGTTGTTGAATTTGTGATGGAGCAGCGGCATGTGTTTAGGTAGCGATAGTACATACGCGACCATCATCATCATCATCATCATCATAATCAGCATCAATATCATCATAAATATACCATCATCAGTGCATTTGTGGAGAATTTTGGTTCGATTTACACCAACAGACAATTCCATGGCAATTGATGGAATTGATGGTGTTAATTTTGTGAATTTTACGTTGATTACATTAATATGTAGAGTTGGAAGAAAGAAGAAAAACATCACGAGCATGAAAAATATATCGTCATTTGATCAAATGTAATGTCAGGCGGCACAGGTTATTATTTTCTTTTTCTGTGAACCGCAGGTAGTTTCACTCGTTTTTTTTTATTAACGAAACGGTCCGTTCATGAAAATAATACACAATGTGATAGTGAGTCGTCAAAAAAGCATAGTCGCATTTGCAGACATGAAAACATGAAAGGAATTTAATGTATTCCAATTTATAGCTAGAAGCCTTTTGCATGAGGCGTATTTGAATACATGTTTAAAAAAATCCGAAATTTATATAACAATCTCAGATCAATTGAAATATTCATTCGCTTAGGCCATAACTCACAAATAGATTACTTTACAGACGGCTTATTGATCGGTTCTTTGTTTTGTTGCCACCAACCAATTTTATCTGAGACACTATCCATATAACAATTATTAGCAATACATCTCGTGTGATTTATCACCCCGAGAATACATATTAACTAGTTAGTCACAGAGCGCTTGTGTATACTGGAGAAGCAACAATAATATTACGAAAAGCTTTTATTATAAAATCTGTAAAAATGCTTCTATCGTGACCATAGACGATCACGTCTCTCTTCTGTTTTTTTACCTCGTTCAACGTGCTTGAGTGCCTACTGACTAACATTTATGTGTTTTCTATCTGAGAAGCATGATATGCAACGGCACATCGGCTACGATTCACCATTCCTCCCAACTTACCCCGAGCAATGCATTCGCGTCCAGCTGGTAGCCTTCTCCCTTCAGCAGGTCCTTCAGCGAGTCCAGTTCGTTTTGCACCGTATCGATGTGCTGACCATACTCAGCCCTGAAGATACAGAGATGAGCGTGGCATTTTGCGACGTGCACAACACAAGTGTCCACCACAACACCACAAGAGAAAGAAATAAAAACATTGAAAGGAAGAAAAGGAAGAAAAGAAGTGACAACCACCTTCGATTAATATCGCCAATATCCTTCCGGTATGGTCACACCGTTTGCGGTGCGGCGCGCTACCGAGCTCACACCCCATTATGTTTAGTGTCTATCGAGAAAAAGTTTCCAACCTCCTCTTCCGGGGGCTAAAAGGGGACTTCCCTACTAGCCGAAAGGCTAGCTACCTGGCTATCCCTCTACAAAGCCTGTTACGCCAATTAAAAGAAGGCCCAATTCATTTTAAAAACTTAAATTTACATTTGGCTCCCATTTTTAATGATATATGATTTACGAACAAAGACACAACAAGATGATTTTTCTGGAGAATATGATCAAAACGACGTTCGCTTTATGATGCTAGAATCGTGAGTTATAAGATAAGTGATACATTTAGGATGAACAGCCATTTGATTGTGAATTGAACTTTTTTTAACTGCTCAATATAAACGAGAATCACCTAGTGGACAAAGTTCGTTCTGTTTCTATTTTAAGAAACTATCGTTTCGGTACTGGTAATTTAAAAAAATATGATATTGAAAAAAAATTACTAATGGCTTTATGGTAATTTCACAATAGTTTGGAAGATTTGGAACATTTTGGCTGTAAAAATTTTAAAACATAACATAGTTTTAAACTCATAACAGTTGTAATGGCACAAGGACCATAACATAAGAAGATATAAAATAAAATCGCGAACGCTTAATGATTGAATATAGCAAATGACTGAATAGTATTGTAATAATAGTATAGCAATAACAGCTAGAAATATTCTTAAATAATATCACAAAACCCACGGACCATATAAGAGTAAAAGATTATAGAGTCCGATAAAATTATAACAAATTCAAACATCAAAAACAACAGCAGAGAAAATGATATGACATCTTAAATGCTTATTTAACTTGAGTTAACTTATTTTAAGATAACACAAATTATAGAAATAAGTTATTGGTGAAAAGATACTTCTAGAGTATGTAATATCACTCTCTCTCTCTCTACCACTCTAATCCTATCCTTTCAAACAATTTGGGTGAAGCTCGGTGTTGCGATGGAATTACTAGTTTAAAAAACGTGTCCACGACGCGACCCGGTGTTGGTGTTCATGTGATGATCGTAATCGAAAAGGGGTTGTGGTTGTGCAAACATATGGTGACCGATTGTTGGTTTGTTATTTTTTTTTTCATATCTTTTTTTTTCGTAAGCAACAACCAGCCACCATAAACAACAAGATATTCCCAACAAGCATACTAACACCGTGTTCAGACGGGACACGTCTCGATCGTTGCTAACAAACTTGGATAGCTGTTGCTCATTATCGTTTCCAGTGGCCCGTTGCAGCAACAGTGACGAGTCGAGCGAATCTTCACCATCAGTAGCCACACGCCGTCCGGATGTTGCATGCGGTTGCTGTTGATTATTTTGCTGCACCTGAAGCTGCTGAGGCTGCTGCTGCTGCTGTTGCTGACGGCCAGCCTTCATTTCGTTGATGTTCACGTTCGGGTTGTAGAAACCTCCTTCGAAGTTGAACGCACTGCTGAGCATCGGCGAAGGGTTGCCGCTGTTCTTTGCAGCCGTCGTAGCGCCTTGATCATTGCTGTCGTCAAATATGTCACTCGGGACGACGTCTGTGGCCGGAATATAGCCTCCACTTTCCGTCACAAACGACAGACCGTCCGTTTCTACAGAGGGCGATGTCGATGCAATGCTACTAGCTGAACTGTTTCCTCCTCCTCCTCCTCCTCCGTTCAATCCGGACGGTCCGGGAGACTGTGCAACAGCGACCTGCTGGTCATTGGCAGATGTAGTCTCCTTCTTTGCCATGGTAAGCTTTTTGCCTTCCCTCGTTACCATCAGTGGCGGACTGCCGGTGGTAGAGGTAGTTGTTGCTGATCTTAATCCACTGCCTCCAGCCTTTACCGACGAAGCTAACAAACTTTTATTCTGACCACGTTGCTGCTGCTGTCTGTTGCTTGGACCTTTGAGCAAGCTCTCACCACCTTTCCCGCCCGATTGGTATATTTTTTGTTGTCGTTGTCGCTGCTGCTGCTGTTTTTGCTGCTGCTTTTCCATCTCTTTTATCACCATCGGGGTGTTTAGCATCATTTCGTTGTCATTATCCTGGTACATCTGCACGATTGCCGGATTCATCTCGTCCACGTGATCGACGAGATAACCGTGCTCCTCTTCATCTTCGTTATCCTCCTCAATCGAATCATCGTATTGTTGTTCAAAATCATCGCCTTCGTTAATGGAGCTTTCGAATAATTCAAATAGATTCGAAGGATTGCCACTGTTACCGCTACCGCGTCTACCAACGTTCCTCGAGCGCGTCATCGTTCCGTACTGTTGTTGCTGATTTCGCTCTCTGTCGAGTTTTTCAATTTTCGAAAAGCCCGTCTCACGGATTCCACCGCGACTGCCTCCTGCGGCGCTGCCGCCGGACCGGAGCGGAATTGGTGAGGTGGAAAATATTTCCTCGATCATTTCGTTTCCACCGTAGTTCAGACCGCTGCCACCACCGCCACCGCTACTGTTACTGCTTCGGGAGCTGCTACCGCCCGACATTGACGGGGTTGCCGTCCGATGGTAGGGTGATCGTTCCGGTATCGACATCGGTGAGCTAACCTCCGGTATTTCCGAATTCCTGTCGGCACAGAATAGGAAAATCTCAATCAAAAATCGTACTCTCACGTTTTTTGCGTGCGTCATCTATTTTTCTCGATTGCATTGGAATTAATTTTGAATGCGTTTCTAGTTCGCCTTCCTATCCGTGATCCCTCGGCGAGTCGCTGCTGAGTGTGTAGGAGATGCAGTGAAGAGGACGAGAGGACGACATCCTAATGTACCTCTGCGTTTGATAAGATGATCAATTCTAGTGTAATTGGATTCTTTTATTGCGTGGCAGTCGTCGTCATCGTCGTCATCCTGTGTTTCTTTTAACATTTCCTACACGCATAGGAGCGCCTCAAACCGAGATGTGTTTGGAGCGGGTTGCGATACTATCGATCGATTAAGAGATTTGATCCCAAGTTGGAAAAGTAGGTGGGAGAGAAACATAACTTATCATAACTGCAAGATAATGTACCGTGACACAGATTTATGAAAGTATTCCACTTCATGACGATCATGATCTAAGTAACTTCAAACACTCTTAAGTCCTTCTTTAATCAATGAACAAACGGTAATGATAGATGTTATAATGTGAGTAGGTGTGAAGTATGTGAAAATATGAAACATATTCTGATGAGTTTATTATGACATTTTAAAAATCAATATTTAAAAATAAATTTTTGATTTTTAAACACCATATTACAATCGTTCCAAACCATTAAAACAACAATTTCGATTCGAAAAAACGTTAACAATTATGACATCTCGGAACCTATAAAACACATATAGAAGTCCAGAAGTAATGAACATAATTGTAACACTCTTATTTCAGTTGCTTCTGAACTCAAAATTGAATGAACGGTGGGAAACAATAGCGGGATTTAGGAAACACGTAAATAAAGCATGTTGCAGTGTTGTCGCTTGCATCATTACCTTATCCCCTTTGAGTGGCCGTTTGGTGCAACTTTCTGCTTCTTAACAATGCTAACACCACCATTAAGTTTCTTAAGGATCGCGTTACTGCCGCTGCCACCACCGACACCACTGTTACTAGCCTTTGAACTCTGTCCGACAACGGTGGAACCAGAGGTAGAGGAAGAAGTATTAGCGCTCGTATCGTCGGCGGCCCGAGAAGTGCGAACAATTTGACCGGTTACAATAGGAATGACATGTTTCTTGCCCTTGTCTTGTTTTGACCTGAAGAAGAGGAAAGAGGCAAGTGCATTGAAAACAGAACAAAACATAACAACGATCAACAAGAACAGAATAAAATAATCCTCAGCAATGGCAGTAAGCGAATTGTATTCATCCGATTAGAGATTGACGGTCTAAAATGCGGTACGGTTTGGTATAAACAGAGAAACCGTTCATAACAAAGTTGTTTTATTTCAATTCAAATACAAATACATATGCATTCCATCACAAAACAGCGTATCGCGCATGATGTTGACTAACAATTGCACTAAGATGTAATTGTTCTACAAAAGGAAAACAAAAGGTTAAGTAACGCACTATGAACTTTCCTGGCGTACTATGTATCTCAAAATAACGACCAGGAGCCCGAATATCAGTTTTTAAAGCACCATAAATGTGTTAGTAAAATATACTATCCTCATACAAACAACAACGTAAAAGCATTACATGAAAGAGGTACGCTAAATTAGATAAGATTTTGATTAATAAAGCTACAAATACAATATTACATGCAAATGAAAAATCAGACAACACTAAAAGCTAAACATGGTTACGAGATAGTGTGCAGTACGAACTTAAAAGCGGTGTACATGTACAACATATACAACAATTCGAATTACGACACAGAGAAACCCGTGCATGTAATCTGTTCAAATAGATTCAATTATTGAAAAGGTGTAAATAATTATAATCTACGTATCTAATCGGAAAATATTACAATGCCCGCTGCAGTCATTTCGAAATCGGACCGATTTCTATTGTAATTGATAAGGAACGTTAGAACGTCCGTGTGATAAATATATAAGCCCTGGCTGTAAAATCGTCGTAAAGTAAATCTTACTAAGAAAGGTAAGAGCAATCGCAGATGTTTAAAACTAGCTAGCCAACTACACCCCCAATCAAATTAAAGCCTGCGACAATCGTTAATCTACTAACCGCTGATTGCGCACTTGTGAATATGAGTTTCTTGTAAACTTCATAGGACAACGATTAGTTTAAAAAAGTCTATAAGCAGGACCATAACTGAAACGTTTTATAAACATTACGGCCGCATGCTACCTCCTACGTCAATAGGTAAGTAAAATTTATAAAGAAACGTGTTTTAACATCGCAACTAATGGTTTATGTAAAAGACAGAGACAGAAAATAGTCCCATCTCTTCAAACGTATGCCATCAGCGAGACACAAAATGCATTGTTTTGCAAAATGGCAATGTAGCAGCATAAAATTTATAACAACAACATACAAAAATGACAAAAATATAATTCGAGATAGCCCAAGCAAACCCATGCCGGTGTGCAATAACTTACAACAATTCTTGCTGATTTGCGTACGCGACTTCTTCCAGTGCTTCGCCCAGCTCTTCTATGGTGGCACCATCATCATCGTAATCGGCTTTCTTCAGCTGAAGAAGGGAGAGAAAAAAAAGAGAAAGATTGAAAATAGGTTCATTTCGTATACAACTTCCATAAAAAACAACGCACAATTGTGTATTGTACACACAAATCAATTGCTGTAAAGGTAGATAGACGAATATAATAGTAAGGGCGGAGGGTGGAGGTTGGAACATATAGCAAATTCGAATATCACCTTAAACATAATTTCCGATATCAAATTGAAACATATGTAAGTTATCCCATATGTTTATAATGTTACGCACAATGTTCTATCACTAA
>JXWZ01011246.1:0-10738 GCA_000956215.1 Anopheles farauti No. 4
CATACTCTGTACGCACACGCCGATAACTCACCGGTTCCGGGCTGGATGATGGTGGCGATGGGGGCAGCGGTCCGAGGCCTGCCTGCGAGAGCAGCATTTCTTTGGCACTTTCTGATTTATGAACACCTAGACGAAAACCTAGTGGACGTCTCGCTGGAGGTATGTCTGCAAAGAGGCAAAATGGTACGATTAGATCGGTGACGGATTTGTGTTTGAGAGGCGCGAACCATACCGGCTACTCTAGCAACGGATATATCACCACGTAATAAAGCACTAATGTTATCTTCTATCTTGCGCAGCGGGGCCCCTCGCTGTGTGTCACTGTCCGCCTCCTCGTCCTCTTCGATCGGCGGCGCTAGTTCCCGTCGCGGTGTCGCTAAACCTTCTGCTGCGGATAAAGTAAATTGAATGCAAGAAATCAGTACAAGTTGGCGCATTGCGTGCAAGCTTCTACGTTGCGTCAAAGCTATCGTTTCAAAACTTATCGTTTGGCGGTTTGAGACGCGCCTTAGGTGAGTTTGAATGTTTTTTTTAACTAGAGTAATAGCTATATTAGAAGGACTCAACGGAGATGATCCTTTTTTCATCTCATCTTTAATAATTTATGATTCGTGTAAACGATCTGCCCCAGTAACGAACCGAAAAGAAAACCATTAGCGGAATGGGTAAAAGTTTCCTCATTTCCCTGCTCTCGGTCGATATGACAAGGGTACATTTGTTACCGTACACTTATTTGTTATCATTTTCATTCTCTTTTGCAAAAAAACATTCTGTTTCAGGTGATACGATGACGTTGACTGACCTACTGGCTAGTGAAGAAAGGCCGGAAAGAATATAACTGCCAAAGAATGGACCCTCGTTCGTCCGCTCTAATGGCATCCAAACCTTCTCCTACATTCCACCGGCCGTGTCGGGATGGGGTTGTACTTTTGTTGTTTTGAATGCTTGCACGGCCGGAATGAAAAACGTCCCCAACGACTGGTCTAATCAAACTCGCTGTAGGCGCTAGACAGAAAGCTTTCTACCTGGGTCAGTCCGAAAGGGTGGAACCACTTTTCTAATTTGAACCTTTTTTGTCATTTATGTTGGAAACGAAGAATTAGCTACCCAAGTGGAGCTTTCTGCTCCGGGCGTTCGAGGAGCGCTGGGGACATTCATTTTCTTTGTACAGAAGTTCGCTAGCGGTAAGCGGTTGGTGGACGGGTGTAGAGAAATTTCGCATTCTTGGCGCTTCTAATTAACTGATGACGACGGTGCGCCGCGTAAGCTTCTTAAGATACGGTGTGGGAAAGCAAAAATCCAAGGACGATCAAGCCAAGTCCAATTAACATGGAAGCCGGCCAGAATGAGCGTACAGGATGGGCCGGAAAATGTTACACTTCATGGCGTTTGACCGCCGGCGGCTTATGTTGATTACGCCCGCAAGGTGATAGCGCGGTTAGATCAAATTGACAGTTCTCGTCACGGTTCTGTATCAGTGAACTCGGTGTTGAACAGTGTCAAGCTGGCCCTGACTTAATCAATCTCCATCTACTCCGGTTGGTTTGCTCGGCTATCCTTCCTTCTTCATCTCGTAAGCAATTTATTCGCCTCTAAAACACATATGCCCTACCTCAAACTCAAAGTGAGACAATAAAAAATCTAAAGGCTAGAATTTAATGTTTGTGAATTAATTTTAAAACGTTCAGAAACTTTTGCGCATACCTCGAATTCGTGAAGCTACTAATTGATATAACAACTTTTTTTTTTAAATAATTTAAGGAAGTTATCAATGTTTTGGAGAATACATTTTCACCAGCAGTTGGTTTTGGCCTACAAGATTGGAATATATTCTAGAAAGCTAACGACAAAATGCTTCTACATAATCTTAAGACATAATACACCGATAAAACCATCGGTTGTGTGGCGCCCTCTGTGGTCGGCTAGCAGAATTAACACTACCATTTTCTCTATTTAATCAAACTTTGTTCAAATTGTAATGCTAATTTCGGTTGAAGCACACAAAAATAATGTCGAGATACAAAAAAGAGTGTACCACTTCGGATTTGAGACGCTGTAATATTTGTCACACTCGTGACCTTACCTGTTGAGGAGGATGTTAATGGTGGTGTAATGGTGGGTAGTGAGGAAACCCGCAGCAACGGATTGTCCGTACCACCGGCACTGGATACGCCCGGACCGCAGCCATTCAGATGGCCACCACCACCACCGGTAGAGCCTCCTGCACCGGCACCACCACTGCCACCATTTCCACCGTTCGCACCACCGGACGAGTTATCGAGTGCCTGCAGCGCATCGAACGTGGAGCTGTAGGTTTTGAACTCGGTGTACCGGGCGGACACGACCGGTGGCGGTGCAGCACCGGCTGATTGCGGTTGATTGGCGCCCGAAGGCCCGACCGGGCCGACGTTGACAATGCTGGTGCCGTTGCTGGTCGGTTTGACGGACTGCTGCTTGCTCAGACTGTTGCTGCCACTGCCGGTGCCGTTGTTGATGTGGCCGTTCAGAGGGGTGACGGTGGTGGTGTTGCTGCTGTTGCTGCTGTGGTGCATTGGTAATGCTGGCCCCGGTCCGAGCGGCGAAGAGACGTGATGGTGATGGGTCGTTACCGGCGTAGGATAGCTACCGGTCGGTGTGGTGATCTTTATAACATTAGTTGAAAGCTCTGAGGTAGTAGGTGAACTTAAGTCTAATGATAATCGTGACCTGAAAGTAAACGCAAACGGTGACGGTAAGTGCGGGGTGGTACATTGCCGGGCAGGGAATGCCCACAACGCGGACGCCTGCAGTAGCTCTCTCTCTGATTAAGGTTATGTTTGTCCTTCCGGAAGAGGAAACAACTAGCTCATCTCATCAGCAAGATTGCACCGAAAAAAAAGTACATGGCCTGCAAACGTTATTAACGGACGAAGGAGCGCTTTCTTTTCACGAGCGAAACCTTTTCAGCCAGCTTCGCACCAAAAGGCCTCCTTACTTTGTGGAACGATGGCGCACAGGCTTTGTAGTGCATTTGCCTGAGTGGAAGTAAACAAGCAGGGGAGATAAAAACAACACAGCTACCGAATTCATCACAACTAGGTGTTGCTAGTTGAGCTTTTGTGTACTTTTGAAGGTTCGTTGTCGACTTACTTCCTTGTGGACGATATGGATGAAGACAACGAAGGGTATATCAACGTTTTTTGACGATTTTTCTGAGTTTTAAACGCTTTCATAGAAATTTTTGAATCCTTCCCAACGCGTTTTCGACCCATTTTAAATTTTCTTGCGTATTAAATGCTTTAAATTTTGACTATGCAGTGAATATTTTAAGGTATTAAGCCTTTTAAGGGAATATTTTAGATGGAATTAAACACACGTTTTGTATTTCAAATATTTTGCATCGTAAAATTCTTAAATAGTTTGCACTATCATCTCCTTTTACTTGTGGATTTCTTACATATTTTTTATATAAAAATTATTACAGATTATAAATAAAATTGTCAAGAAAAGTTCAAAAACAAAGTTTATCGAATTTAAAAATTCGGCACATTTCTTCGACATACCCTATACTGGCGGCTTTTTGTTTGCTAGGAAACACCCCAAAGCAGCCACTTTAATCATGAAATTGGGAACCGGCGAAAACAAAAAGAGATGAAAGGTGGAAAGATGGCAATCGCAGGCTTTCGGTGCGCGTTTTGTTGACTTAATCAGTGTCACTTTACCTTGGCGAAAGCACGGAGCTCGGCAGCTTCTGGTTCGGCACCGTGGGTGAAGATTTCAGGAGCGATACGCCGCCGGCCTTGCCGGTGCACGACGACAGCCCGAGATCGATGCTGTGGCGTGACTTGGGCGTGATCATCGAGGCCGGAAAGACGGGACTTGGCAGCCCGCGAAGGATGTGATCGTCGGCGAGCACCGGTTGCGGCTGGTCGTCGCAAACTGGGACCCCGTTGTTGGTCGTTTCCGCATCAACGGTGGGCAACCGTTGCCGTTGCCGGCGGCCCTTGCGTATGATGTACGTGCCGCGCCCGCTAATGTCCGGGATATGTGGAATGAGGTCGTCTTTGCGAGCGATGGAGGACAAGAAACAAAGCAAGTCGTTAGGAAGTTGTGGGCTAATGGGTGCGTTCGGGAAACCCGTACCGGAATCGGAGTATATGGAGGCCGCTTCGTCCTCCGTGCTGCAGATGGGTATGTCCGGCGGGTCGGGCCACTCGTTCGATTCGCTCTTGACGTTGCTCGGTGTCGATTCGAGGCTGGACTGCGAGCTGGTTGCGTGCTTGGGGCCAAGTTTCCGTCGACCAACCACCTGTGGGGAAACAAAAGGGGAAACCGGTGAGGTGAGGTTGTGATGCGGCGTTGACGGGCGACGAATGACGGAATGAAACTTAACAAAGACGCTTCGATAAGCAAATTTGACTGGGAATTTTGACCGTGTTTGCCACGCGGACCGTGTTTGCATAAATCATTGCATGGCATGAACAGGCATGACGTTTTGAATACTGAATAGTATTGGAGGCAAAAAAAAAACACCAGAATATATAAAAAAAATGCAAAAGAATGTTTGGCAGAGGTTTACCAAAAGAGACATGTATGAGAGATGACAGATTTCAGCTAGGTTAGACTTATTTTATGGCTTTTAAAAGGTAACTATCACTCTTCTGACTCTTTGCTCATAACGCTTCGTTCTAAAAACATCATAAGTATAATTTATAAACAACTACTCTGTTTGAGAATTATAACCTTTCAACATTTTAGATTTTTTTTTAATTATTTTGTGACGTTCACGATTCTAATGTTCTATTTTAAAGAACATAATAAATAATAGGAGTCGGATTCTTATTTGATCGAATTCTTTATTTCGATCGATCGATCAGAAGTCGATTATTTTTGTCGATGGATGAAAGGCCAGAATCGAGTTTAGGAATTTAGTCTAGAATTGATGCTTTTTGGATCGCGTATTGAGCCGATTAATTTTTGGAAGATTTTTTTTCTGGACTAATCTTTACCACTATTTTTTTTAAAGTAGAACATTTTCGGAATATTCAAATAATGTTTGAAGCTGACTCTTTTTGAGGTCTCTCCATGTTTTTTTGGCCTTTAGGTTCTCCAACTGTGTGTTGTCTCTTCCAAAGAAGAGTTTTGTGGTGGAATGAAAGGTGACCCTGCGAATATTTTCTTTTCCATACCGTTCGCTTCTCGAACATTCCTGAAAGTAAAACGCGAAAAAGCGCATCCCTACTCCGGACAGCTTCCAAAACGTGCAACGCCCGAGCGATCGGAGGGAAAACCCTTCAGGGAAATGCCGGCACACTGCGCAAACTGGCTCGTAGTGTGTCCGGCTGTCAATTTAGATTAATTTAATTTTCAGTTTAATTTACTTTCGGCATCTACCTGTCGAGGCACTAGGAACTCATGTGTTGAAAAACATTAGTCGAGTGGCATTGGAAGGATACACTAATTCACTGCATGACCGATAGCTGTCGGAAACTGGTTTCGGCCAACCAACGGGTGGAAGGTTGGGTCTCCGTATGTGGTGTGACCTTTATGTTTTCCTGGCCCGGGATCATTGCTGACGGCGTATAAGAGCCATATAAGGCGAGCCGAGTGAGAGTGAGAAAGAGAGTGAGTGAGTGCGAGTTCAGGACATTGACAAATGAAGCTAATGATCCCGGACGGTTTGGCCCGATAGGAGCACCGGAATAAGGAACATTTGAGGTCACGTCAAGCGAATGTCCTTCGTCGAGTGTCCTTCGTCGTTGGTGGCGGTTTGCCCGACCTGACCAGAACATATGAACCACAGAGGTAGTCGCGTCTTGGAACGAACTTTCGGTTGTACGCTTCCGGGAGTGGATTCTTCAGCATCAAATGTTAGTCTGTGTGTTACACCACCACACGTGCTAGTTGGAACCATTTCCTGTCAACCACATTTCAAGCAGGTAATCTAAATCGGTTAACTAGGGCAGTTTGTCAACGATAAGGGGGACAATTTGGGAGTGCAAGTTCGAGCGGAAACCGCTCCAGTCTTGTCAGCAGCTATCATCTAAAATTCCTGAGAAACGGAGAGAGTAAAAACACCAAACAAGCACGTCTAATACTGCTTCCACTTGCTTTAGTTTGCCGGCAGAAAACATTTCAAAACTCGGCGAACATCTCTGAGTGCATTCCCAACAAACGGCACGCAGCGTCCAACCGAAAGTGGCCATCGAAAATGCAAAACGCAAAGTTAAGCGTGTCGACAGGACGGTGGCAAAAAAGTGAGATTGTATCGCAAATAATTGCACAAAATCGTCAACAGCTGGGCGACGCGCCTCGGCGAAAGTCGAAACCCAGGTCCTGCAAAGGGCAGCGAGTGAAAACTTTGCAATATTAATGCTGACATTGATGTGCTAAATAACGGATGAAGCTGTCACTCGATCGTTTGCTCGCTGCGTTCCTCCTTCTCACTTCGGTGAGATGTCAGTGCGCTTAATGGCTGCTAGTGTTGCAGTCTTGCGAAACAACGAGATGAATTTTAGAGCGCAAAGTGTCCGTTCGGTGCAAATTTGTTTGACCTATTGCCGGTTGGTGTTGGGAACTGTGGACGTAAAACTTTGTGCTCTGCCGCTGATGGAGCACAAAATCAACAGATTGCAACGGCAACTAGCGAAACTTTCGGCGATAAGAATAATGGTCGAGTTGGAGCATGCGAAAGATTATTTAAAACTTATGCAACGGTTGAACGTTGATTTGGTAGGAAAAGCGGTGCTGTCAGTTGCTGCCCCAGTGCCTTTTAATTAAACTTTCCTTAAGGTAGTGGGAACTGTTTGGTGCATAGTTTTCTCGAGCACGCGAATGCAAACAATGCGTGCAGGTCGAGCGGAAACGAAATGCACCAGCCGCAGCCGAGGATGCTTTCATTTGCTGTTAAATGCAACAATTCGATCGTTGCTTTTGGCTCCCTCCCAAAAACCCACCGAACCCGTTGGCCGTGCGAATTTTATCTTCATTTCGCTCACAGACACTCCATTATGTCGGCGAGACATTGGCCCGGCGGGAAAGGGGGTGCTTTCCGATTTATTTCTCGCTCTCGAATTGGGAAAGCTCCAGCTCTCCCAGGCTGCAGTCGAGCCGCCAGACTAAATACTTAAACCCGGTCCTGGTGGCTGGTCCAACTAAAAGTGCATTATCTCGAAGCTGGTAAGGAGGCACAACGAACGGTAATGGTAACTCCTGGTTCCCGGCACTTTGGATCGGTTTGGAACGTTTCCCGCAGCGCTCAGTCGAGGCAGACATCACATTATCATTCGAACATCGGTGGTCGCGCGAGTGTGGAATTTGCATTTGGCAGCAGACAACAAAGGAATGCGGCAAGCACCGGCAGAAGTTTGGCTCGTATCTCGGTTGTTGCTGGGGTTGGGAAGTTGGGGCCGATCTTCGGAGTTCCTTATTACGCGCCCCGACACTTGAAAATGGTAATGTGCTGCTCGAGCTCGACGTGTGAGCTTATGTGCAAGAAATAGAGCTTAAATTTTGCCATCGTATGGTCGCTTGAACGTGAATGAAGCGACACGTTGGTAGTAATGTACTTATAATGATCCAGCAGCGCTCTAGATGTAGTTATTAAGAGTATGAAAGTTAAAGTTAAGAGTTGAGAGAGAATACACGTGTAATTTTATCTCCAATATTTTCTACAAAATATTGAATAATAAATTCAGAAAGCGACACTACATAAAATTTTGTATAAAGCACAGGATAGTACAGGATCAACGCAGCTGATCTTGGACAAGAAAAAGTGAGTTTTATTCGTTAAAAAATATGAATTTTTTTAGTGTTCTGCGTACGATTATTGAGATTATTTTTTGCGTGTCTCATTTTAACAACCCTTTTTAGTAATTTGATAAGAGATCAGCCTTTTCTTTTATTGCAAAACGGAGAAAAATTTGTGGTCATTTATTCGAAAAAATCTGTAATAGATAGTCTTTAATTATTAAAAAAATAATTTTTACATTAACTTTTGTTGTTCATGAGGTAGAAATAATCACGTGTTTAGCAGCCATAATAGTGAGAAAAATAGTTGTGGAAAACTAAGCTCATTTTTTTTCTTCTTGCAGGAATCAGCTGCGTGTTTCTAAAAATTCATTCCGTTTTTTTATTTCCCTTCGGAATGCAGTCATGTTAACCGACAAATCATTGACACACGACTGCTTTCAATTTAACATCGGTAACGAATATAGGCCATCATAGTAGTAAAGGCGAGCCCACATTTGCCCGTTGCGCTGTGAAGGAGCAGCCGAGGGGAATAAAAACTAACACCTCCCATAAACAATCCTAGCACCTGTTCAGCGCTGTTCACTCTTGGGTGTGATACGTGTATTCACACAAACACACGCGCAAAGGGGAAAAAAGCTCGGAAAAACTCGGCCCGCGAACCAAATCCGACTTGACAATGTCTCTGGCTGCTTATCGCACCGAGCAGGTGGTAACTTGGGATGTTTTTCCCATTCATTGTACGGCCCTTTTGTTCGGGTTCGATACGCCGGTGCGTACCGTGTGGAGTGTGGATTGTTACGTGGATGTTTTAGACAGCCCAACGGTGCCACTGGGGAAGGTGAGAAAAATATAAATATAGGCCATCTTTGCCTGGGTTGCAGTGTGCGGTCCGTGGCGCAGGACTTCGTGACGGTGCATTTCAATGAGGCGTGTGGCGAACGTATTAAGGGCCCGGTTTCGAGGTTAGTGCGGCATCGAGGTTGCATTGTTTATGTTTCTGGTACGGCAAAAGGAAACCTTATGGGAGTACGATTTCAAACGAGATCGTTGCTCGTTGACGGCGGTGTTAAAAATGTGAGAAAATGTGTTTAAAATTAGTATTTTTATAAAAATACTGTTAAAACATAGTAAAATCAACAAATATAAAACAAATATAGACTATATTTAGTATAAATATATGCAAAACGCCGTGTCGAAATGTCGTTCAAAGCTTTATTTAAATTTAATAATATATTTTAAGTTAATAAAAAAAAAAAACTGTCCAGTTTTGTCCGTCGCTTTTCCCGTTGTGCACAACTCACTGTTTCATTTTAGAACGCTACAGAAACAGAATTATTTGCTGGGTTAAAAATGCAAGAAGTGTGTGTGACGGCAAAAGATACAACACCAGAGATAGTAGACACACCGAAAGCTGCTGGTTTTTGTTTTGCATAGGCACACATTCCCTCGCGACGCTGAGGAAAAATAGGAAAGAAAAGCCACCAAACCCCACTGCCGGGAATGGCAGGGCCGGAAATCGAGTGTCCACCGGGGAAGCAGCAGCCTGTTCGGATCTAGGTTTTCGGTCGTCCTTACCCCCAACAACGCCGGTCGGTCAGAGTGGTCTATAAAGTGTTCACCGCCAGGTGAACGACACGAAAGTAGGCCAAACGCGGCCAGGTTTTCGGCCCAACACCTTCTGCCTGGCTGCTGATACGATCTGCTCCGGGTGGGACTTTGAAACCGGCAGGATTAATGGTGCTATTTTTTGCTCCCTACCCACTCGAAAGGGTGTTTCACCGCTCGAGTGTGTCTTCTTCGCGTGGATGTGTGTCTCGGGCGACCGAGAGGACAGCATTCTGCTACGAGCCCCGGCATAATGGCTTGTGCCCGTGCCTGTCTGGGAAGGCGGAAGGCATCTTCATTGAAATATGCAGATGAGTTATGAGACGGCATAACGATAACGCTCGGCACCGGAGCGGCCGGTGTTACAGTGCATTGTTTGGCGATCGAGCGTGAAAAGGTTTCGAAAAAGCGCCGGTGAATGTCGGACCCGATAGGCATCGGCACGGTTCGATGAGCTGCACCAGCGATGGCATGTCGAGTGCATGCCGCAGAATTGCCGGAATTTCGCGTCGCCAAGGAATCTGCGTGTCGGTGAAGTTGTACGTACGGTCGGTGGGAAAATTGGCTGCAAATGCTTGACAAGATAGCAATTATGGCACGGATATGCAAACAATGCTTTTGCTTTGGTAATCGATATGAAGTCGGTTTGACTTTTTACTGCTAGTATCCAACAATGCCGATACTAATTTGCCCAACTTCCCTTCAATCGTTTTTGTTTCACTCAAATGGGAAAGGAAGAAATATTTTAAAATAAAAATGGAAAAGTGTTAATTTAGATGATTTTATCACTCATCGCTACGTTATTTCAACGCAAAAGTGTATAGCTTTGTTTAGTCACACAATTTAGTGTTGCGTGAGATAATAAATATTTTTCGATTAGCTCAAGTTGTGGATAATTTAAAAAAAAATATCGGAAAATTAAAAGCTTTGGAACGTTATACGCCTACTAGGGAAGAGCAGCGTTACACATTTTAAATTTTTAAATGACAATAATAGAAAATTGTTTCTACTTTTTTTTAAATGTTTTTTTTCTGCATGTCACTTAGCTGCTTGATTAAAAACAAATGTAAAAAAAAGTTCATCCAATATACCGGTACCCTTTACTTGTATCTCCCATTTTCCCCAACACGACTGGAACGTTCCGGATGTCAAACATCTTTTCTCCCGGGCAATACTTTTCCTTTCCGGCATCCGCGTCAAATCACCCGCCACCAGGCGCCTCCATGGGTGAATGTTTGTCTTTTGTTTTTTTTTGTTGGTTGTTGTTTCGATGTGCCACTTAAATATTTATTTATGCCGTTTTCGTTTGCCCGAAACCTATGTCAAACGCGGACACATTTCACAGTGTGTGCGGATGCCGTTTTCGCCACGGATTGAGTATCATAAATAAAAAGAGTCTCGA